>JAKSZT010053766.1:7371024-7501374 GCA_026826555.1 Tolypeutes matacus | reverse complement strand
TATAGGAAAGAAGGAAGGAAGGGAGGGAGGAAGGGAGGGGGGAGGGAGAAACAGAGGGAGGGAGGCTGAAAATTGCATCTATATATGTTTCTGACTTTCACTGAAGTTAATATTCATTGTGGGAAGAGTAGACCATGCAAATAGAATATACCAATAAATTGCTAAAATAAAAAGACCTGCAGAAAAACAATTCTCTTCACAAAAGCACAT
The DNA here is from genome assembly GCA_026826555.1 of Tolypeutes matacus. NCBI lineage: Eukaryota > Metazoa > Chordata > Mammalia > Cingulata > Chlamyphoridae > Tolypeutes > Tolypeutes matacus. The sequence continues at coordinate 7,501,164 of JAKSZT010053766.1, read as the reverse complement.
TGACAATTATAATTGGATTATCATCTACATAAACTTACTTTGATGTTAATGTATATAAATATAATAATTTTATATGCAATACATAGATAGAATAATTTTTTGCAAAAATATTTTTGATACCTAAAGTATTTAAGGAGTTCCTCCAGAGTAAAAGTATTAAAGAAGGCAGATATATATGATTTCTAAAATTCCTTTGAGCTCTACTCAACTATGACCAAAAAAAAGTTGTATGTATTACTCTAAACGCTTATTTTCTATTTAAAAGTAAAAGTAAAAAGGGTAAAGCTTCTGAATACATGATCAATAAAACAAATTGTAATAGGGATACTTTTAATATATTGTATTATATATACCATTTTGCTTTATAAGAAATAGATTTTAAACAGCCTTATATGAAACATATGCTAAAAGTTCGTTAGCCTATAATTTTTGAATGAGAAAAGGATAGATAGCCTGGTGTCATGAAGATGAAAATAATTCTTTCTTAAAAATAAATAAATATGGGGGGGCAGATGTGGCTCAAATGGTTGGGCATCCATCTGCCATATGAAGGGACCTGGATCCGATCCCAGGACCTCCCAGTAAAATAAAAAAAATAAAAATAAAATAAAATAAAATAAATAAATAAATAAATAAATAGTACAATTGTAAAAATTGCTATCATAAATTGTAACAAATGTAATACGAATTCAAGGTGTTAATGATAGGGTGGTATATGGGAGTCTTGTATTTTATGCATGATTATTCTGTAAACCCACAAATTCTCAAATAAATAAATAAATAGTATTCTAAATGTGAATGCACATAGCCCAAGCATGAGCAAAAGCACATATATTACTCTTGGTCCAAGAAACTCCAGTAGACAGAAAAATCATATTTAAAAGACAAATATTGTCTAAGATTTCTCAAGGATTAAAAATAAAAACAAAAACAAGAAAAAGAAATCCAGACAGGAAAGGGAGTGGGTTGTCTGAAATGACATAGCTGTCTGTAAAGAAATTGCAAGATTTTCATAACCACATGCTCTTCAACATCCAAAACTTGCATTTCAACATGAAAATCACACAACTTTCTGATCCTCTAAATACAGTATGAGAAATGATTTTTAACCCCAAGATTGTGCCTTTGAAATGTTACCTGTAAAACTATTTGAGTTCTGGAAACAGAGGAGGGGTGCATTTATTGTTGATTCAGGCTCTACTTTAATTTTCCAAGGTTTGACATTTTATAAAAGGCATTAAACAAGCATTTGGATCCTGAAATTCAATAACATGTAGCTTTGTTTTAAGGAAAATAGTACGTGAAAGATAACTGTCATGTATATATTGTCATTCATATTAAAATCTATATTGAGTAATTGCATATTATATAATTTTTAGGAAATTAGAACCTATATCTTTTTCTGATAATTAATTCCTTAGAAATACTATAACCACAGGGCCATCGCTTCCACAAGTAAAGTCTGACACACACATACTATTTTTCCATTCTTATAGTTCCAGATTTGGGACTATAACATTACATTTTGCACTATTTTAATATTAAAGAATAGATAAAGAGGTACATAGAAGTTTATTCACATATTTAATAAAAAAGGGATCCATCCCCTCTATGTAATTGAAATTATATTCCCTGAACCCTCCAATCTTGAAGTCTTTTGTTTTCAATTAATTTAACAGATTAGCAACCACTAGAAGTCCATCTCAGTAAATGTTCATCATGTCCAAAGACTGAGGATTGGAGTTAAACAGAGTGGATGAATGAGGAGTTATGAAGAGAAAAGATAAAGGAAAAGGGAGAAGGAAGAAAAGGTGGGAGTACTTGCCTGCATATAGCAAACTTCAATTTTTTTTAATACTATTTCCCTTTAGGATTACCAACAATTATTCTCCATTTTAATTTTAAATAATGATTGTTACCTTAATCCCAAAACTTCAAGAAATATTCTTAACAATACTGAGAATGTCCTGAATAACAACTAAAACCAAATCCTATGAATGTGTAACTCATTATCACGATTTGGTTAACACTGAAGGTCAAATCTGACGATATATTTCCACATACTATAAAAATCTGTTAGGACTAGCCTAAATATTGCTAGTATAATTCTCATCTCTTGCCCATAGGACCATGAAGATGGTCATATCACATAAAATATATTCCATTCACTCTCTTAATGTTCTAATTAAAACAATGAGAACAACCTGAACTCAGTTTATTTATTTTGGGATTAGGGGAGGATATTAAAAACTCTCAAGCAATAACTTTGCATCTTAATTTTAACATTTTACTGAGATAAAATTTATATACCATAAAATTCACCCATTTAAGTAATAATTCAATGGTTTTTAGGATATTTATAGTTATGCCACCATCACCATAAAGTAATATTAAAACCTTTTCACCACCACACGAAGAAACCCCACACACATTAGCAGTGACTCTCTTTTGCCACCCTTATCTGAGCTCTCAGCAACCACTAATTTATCTCTATAAATTTGCCTATACTGGACATTTCTCATAAATGAGATCATGTGATAATTGGTCTTTTATGACTTACTTCTTTCACTTGGCATAAAGTGCTTTTTTTTTTTTTTTTAACTGGGTGATAATTGCATATACTTTATTTTTCTTTTTTTAATTTTTATTATTTTTATTTATTTATATATATATATATATATTTTAAAGGTGCTTAGATTACCCATAAAGTGCTTTTGTGATTCATTTATGTTGTAGCATGTACCAATACTTCATTTCTTTTTATTGCTAAGTCTTATTCCATTGTATGTATATGGCACAATTTGTTTAGCCATTCATTTGGGTTGTTCCAACTTTTTGGCTGTCATGAATAATGCTGCATAGCAATGTATCTTGAAGAATGAAACAAGAGTACATTAATAATTTGCCATGTTGGTGACCCTGGAACAGAACTACGTTTCCCCTGTTTTTATCATCCCAATGAAGCTGTTATAAAGATACAAACCAAAGAGTTTATTAAGAATAACTTCTACTTGATATAATCCATATAATTTTCATTTTTTAAAGTTTGTGGGACGTAATGTCATTCTGTAAACATTTGTTCTTTTTTAGCAAGTATTTTGTGATCTACTGAGAGATCTGAGAATTTGATTTTTTTTTTAAGCTAGGCTGTTTATTTTTCTAAATCCCAAATTTTATTAATTGTGTCAAGGTATAATTTTCAAAAGTTAGAAACCTGAATCTCACATAAATATAAAATTAATATGTTAAAAGTTTATTTAATGAATGAAGGAGAGAAAATGAACAAGTGAAGCTGGTTCTAAGAGCACTTTAGAAATTGGGTACTTATGAATTTTTAAAGAATTTTACAATAAGATTTTACTTAGCAAACTAATACAGATATTAAATTAGTTAAGATCAACAAAACCATACCTTTTGGGTTATTTTTTCTTCTCAATAAAAACCCACAAGTTAACATAATAGTTTATGTTATTTTGACATTAATCAACTAAAAATAGTAAAGTCAAACACAAGCAAAATTTCCTAAAGAATAATTTTTGGCAATGCCAAACATACTGACCGTGCCCTCTCCTCATCTTCTTTTTGGGTTTTGGATAATTTTTTTAACAATATAATGCTGTCATTTAGGAAGCAGATACATGTGACTGAAGTTAAAAGCCTTGATACTATTGAAACTAATTTTCTATTTTTGTGTTGTCCTTTTTATGTGTCGTTGAGACAGTAATAGCACATTACCTTGAGGAAAGCCCAGCAGTGATATTTGCTAAGTTTCCATTATTTTTCTGATTCCTAATTTTGTCTATATGAAACTTTTTCTTTTAACATTCAGATTTCTGGTAATATAAACCAAAGATAGTCTTATATATAAGTAAATGGCAAATCTTAGCATAAAAAGGCACGAAGCTTTTACGAGCATGCTGGTTGTTTTCTCCATTTTTTATGGTATATTCTGTGGCATTATGAAAGGTCTATGCCATCATGACTATTATCAGGTATATGAGATATAAAAATTAATAATAACAAAAATTAGTAAAACAGTGTGCATTGTGTGGTTACTTTTATGTGCTTACCCTGAAGAATGATATGAAAAGTGAGAAGATAATTTTAAGATATTTACTTAAAAGAATTATTGATCAGGGAAATATGACTAATTATAATCTGTAAGTCATACGGCAGTGAGCAACAGGTCCTATATGGAGGCACACTTTCCAAACAGGCTATGTGTTAAAACAGAGAAAATCTACATACTGACCCTGATATATTCCCACTTATTCTTAAGAATGGAATTAGAAACAAGAATAATGAATGAGGAATCGTAATATCCATTGATTTAGTTAGTTTTCTCCTTCCCTTCCTTCCTCCCTCCCTCCCTCTCTTTGTTCCATCCATCTTTTCTTCTCCTCCTAAATCTTCTTCTGTCTTCTTCTCCTCTCCCTCTCTCTGTCTCCTTCTTTCTTTCCTTCATTCTTCCTTCTTTCGCTCCCTCCTTCTCTCTCTCCCTCCCTCCTTCCTCCCTTCCCCCCTCAATTCTCTCTCTCTTTCTCTCTCTCTTTCTCTTTCTCTCTTTCTCTCTTTTTTTCTTTCCTGACATTTCTTTATTTCTTTTAAGGAAACAAATATCCATCTAATTTTGAAAGAGGCAGGAAAGTTCCTTAGTCTCTTTAAACCCCTAAACTATTCTGATAATGAGTAATGGGCTTCCGTTAATTTGTTCACAACCTTCATATGAGTAAACCTAACGAAAAAGTCAAATTCCTCTATGAAAAGGAACTGCAAAAAAAAAAAAAAAAAAATGGCTTGGAGGAAACCATGGAGCCCCTTTCATAGCAGCCAGGCAAGTAGACACAGCCCAATTAGTCCTCAAGGAAATAAGACATTATTTTTATAGGACTACTGTAGTAACATTAAGAATAGATAGTAGGAGCCTGTACTTAAATTTATGTTATTCCATGGAAAATCATACATTTAACATGGAGACACACTGTGTCAAAAAATTAAGTAGAAGCTATAATTTTATTACTTTACACTTTTTCTCTTTTACAGTGGTTTTAGGGAATTATAATTTTCTCAACTGATTTTTTTCAGAAATAATACATTTATTTTAAAATGTAAAAAGGTGTGAGAGGTTAGTTTTTGTGTGCGTGTGTATGTGTGTCTGTCTGTGCCACCATTTTGCTGCTATCATGGGACTATCGAAGAAAGAGGAGGCTACTACTGTTTCATTAAACCAGGATCTCTGTGAAGTTCAGCTGCAGAACATGTGTTCTGCCTTTTCTCTGAAAATGTATTCCATTAAAACCATATTCCTTTGACAGTCTAAATACATGAAAGTCTACATGTCTCTGTTGGAATTATCTAAATCCTGTTTCTGAGGCAAGTGATATAAAGAAAAAATGATCAAGCTGCAATACAACAATCTTAAATAATGCCAATTGCTATCTGGTTAACTGAGATTCAGGAATTGGCACTGATTGTGCAAAGAGCCAAGCACATGAGAATGACCAGAACAGCTGAGTGGACATAGCTCAGACAGATTGGTTGTCATGAAAGAGTCTTCAAATATTTTTAATGGCTTCAAAATTGAAACTCACATCCTTTATTTCAAAATTTAATTAGGGAATAAAAACGTATCAAGTGATTATTAAAATATTTTAAATTGTTTGTTCCTACTATAGAAAATCATTATAATTCCGCAGAACTAGAGCTATAACTTCTATTCAGAAAGTATTTGCAATTTAGAACAAATATTTACCATTACATATTGAAAATGAGAAATTCCAAGATTATAGAATTTTGTAGAAGATGGAATGAAAGAAAGTCTAGACTACTTTCTGATAGAGGTTGTTGTACAGGTTGAATGAAATTCAGTTCTTTTTCCTATTACATAAAATACGGTTGGCCAGGTTGGGGTGATGATGCTGGTGGAAAGATGTGGCAAGAAATGAAAGGGAAAAGAGCAGACTGCTGCCAGGTCACAGGCTATCTTTTTGCCTTCCTGAAAACCTTAAAAATATTTCTGGGAAGTCAAAAGAATTTTAAAGAGAGTAAATAACATTATCTAAACTGTATTTCAGGAAATTAATAGTTTGTTTTGTAGGGAAGTATAAAAAACTAGAAATATTGCATTAAAATGGACTACATTATTGCAAGCAGCACTATAAATTCCTACATCATTTTGCTATCAGTTTGGCAAAGCATTCATTACAAAAATGCTCAAGCCCATAAATTTAAATTTTATCAAAGCTGAACCTATAAGCATATATATAGAAGAGAGATTGAAAGAATGGTAGGTATGTAAAATTGCTTTATGGTGAAATAATTATAAATGGATTGTTTCTCTTCTTTCAGTTTCCATCAAGCATAATCTGTGCAATGGTAGAAGAATGGAAGAATGAACGTGTAAGTGAGTAACTGAATGAAGATTAAAGTTTGGGGCTGCTAGTAATTTATTTTAGGTAAATGTTATTGTATCTGGTGCTAATTTAAATCACTTTAGAATGGTGACAGGGCTGTGTTGGTGGTGTGATGGTGTGTGTGTGTGAATGCAAAACTCTAAAGGCAATTAGGTGGAATGTGCAGTGCTGTAATCAGCAATTCACTCTGTAGGTGTGGTACTACAAGTAAGATATAAAAAAATGATTTAAATCTACGTTACTTTATTTGAAAATTAGCATAAAAGAGGAAAATTATAGTGTAAATCACTCATATACTAGATATGCATCTGCATAGAAAGAATTTATAGACACTGACATGATTATATAAAAAGTACAAGAATCAGATGCCTAGCATCTTTTTGGCATAGCATCTTATGTCTGGAGCCACATGTTCTCCTATGTGCCCGCCACTAAATGAAACATTCTGTCACTTGATCTAACTAGAATGCTGGCTGATGGTCTAATCAAATTAGCCTTGCAGACACCACCGAGTAATACTCTTCTGCAGGGAATTTGTTATAGTGCCCAAGGACAGAAAGTGGGGATTTAACTGAGCTTGTAGAAACAGATCGTATAACTGTTTGTCAGTCTTGTTTGTCACCACATATTTTTTGCTCATAGAATAATTTATTTTGAGACCTGATGTACAATAATGTATCACCTGGTCATGAGATTGTAGGGAAAGAGTCACATAGCCACAACCTGTTGCTCTTTGTCAAAAACTGGTGATATCAACCAAAAGAACTTTGTGATAATTGAATGGCTGAATTGGCTTAGCTCGCTACAGAGAGTTATAAAGTTAGTCGAAAGTAACTACCAGATATTGGAAACATTGTTGAGACAGAATTTACTAGAATTGATGTATTAGTAGGCATACTTTGAGAGTACCAAGGAGTTACAAAAGGTTACCCAGGTTTTAACCAGAGGAATAATATGATTAAATCTAATTTTAGAAAGAACATGCTGACATTAGTATGGCAAATAGATAGAAATGAGGAAAGAGCACTCTGGCAACAATTACTGTGATTATTAAGTAATATGAAAAATCCAGGTGAGAGTTGATGGAATCATGACCAGAGGTATTAGTTGTGAAGATAGAAAAAATTAAAAGATTTTCAAAAGATTAGGAAGTGTAGAACTTAGTAAGTGAGATAAAATACTTGGTATGATACAAAGATTCTGTACAAATGGTAGTGGCATTGCCTAAGTGGCCTGCCCAGGGAAAGGAGCAGTTTTGGAAAAAACCCATCCACAGCAGTTTTGTTTAGATAAAAACTGGTGAGGATGAAACTGGCCCCATTTAAAGAAGAGTAAAGCAAAAAATGAATGCGTAAATACATAAATAATATGTAAAATTTAATAATATAAATATGGAAACGATGTACCAATTCTGCAACAATAACAAAAATGAATCTAGTATTTAAAGGAGAGATGAGAAATCTAAAAAATCTTTACTAAAGGAAAAAAAGAGATTTTTTTTGGCATGAACTGTTGTATATTTTCAAAGAAATTAAAGAATTTTGTTTCTTAAAATGAGATGATAAGCAAGGGAATATGTTAGGAAAGTAGGTGAGAACTAAGAAAAATGCCTAAGAAGGAAAAATATGTCATTCCAGAAATTAGATTTATATTGGAGGGAAAAAAAAAAAAAAGCATATTTGGCCAGGTTCAGTAGAACAATGAAGAAAATGGAAAACTGGCCTCAGAAAATCATCCCAGCTGTAGAAAAAAATGACAAAGGATTAAGACAATTTGAGATATGGTGATGGGTATGAAGGAAAGGTGGGTGATTTCTAACATATAGGTAATTGGTGAATTGAAGACAAAAAATACCAAATTAACAGAAAATAATATACACAATAAAATGGGAATTTTGCCTCCTGAGATATTTAGTAAAGTCATTGAACTTCAAAGAAGCCTATAAACATCCAGAAGAAGCACTTCAAGGAGAGAAATAATAGGTGAGACTCAGATTTCTCTTCAGCAGTATGGAATGCTAAAAAAAAAATAACAGAGGCATATCTACAGAGAGCTGATTGAAAACGACGTTACCTAAAAATTTTACACCTCATCTGTTTAACATTCATGACTCAGGAAATGTATCATCTATGAACCCTTACTGAAAAATATTATTGAAGACATAAACCATCCAACCAATTATGTATCAAAAGAAAGAACTCACAATTAATTAAGATGGTCTCAAAATATAGCCAATAGACATTTAATTTATTTAAACATAAGAATTAAGAATTCTTAAACTAAAAATTAAGTCTTAAAAATCAGGGTTATTTTTATTAAAGAACTTGTAAGTATTAAAATTTCTTGAAAGAAAAATTATATAAACAAGTAGTCTAATCCCAAATGACTGAGGTCTCCTTCGCCACACCCTGCCTTTAGCAAATCACCTCTGAAGGCTTGCTGCTTGGCAAAATCCAGAGCAATAACCAGTGATCCTGTGATAACATTCCTGCTCAGACTTGAGGGCTGAAAAACCTATCTCTGGGTTACTCAGCAGAGGGTCTCAGATTGCTAAATTTTAGAGCCCAAGAAAACAAGTAAAACATAACTCAGTTATGTGTAGATGCTATTTAAATAAGGGATTCAGCTATTAATGAGAAAAAAGAAAACTAGTTTAACACTCTGATCAAAAGAATGATTTCAGAATATGACACCTCACGATGTCCCAGAGGTTAATCAATTTCTCCAAGCGAACCCAGTAAGGACCAGGCAATCTCTGTAGAGCTGAGGGATTTGTACCCTTGCAGATGGAACACAGCCTGTGAACAGCTGTCAGATTAGACCTATACCCTTATAAGGTCATCAGTGATGCCACATCACAAAACCAGCTTATTCAAATGTTTAGCATTCTACAGGTTTAGCTATTAGTAAAAATATAAAGTTTACAGACAATGCCTCTTTAAAGTCGCATTTAACCGTTAAATATTTATGCAGACTGGGAATTGCTTAGGCCACCTGGAAATTTCACAGGGTGAAACAATGCGTTACTCAATAATGAGAATTTTTGCTTCCACTTTCATGGGGTGAAATTTCACTAATTATTTGCTGCTATAATTGAGTTTCACAATATAAAGAAAATGTCTCGACTATGCTTCTTATTGTTCATTTTAGCACTTTCAGAATCATCTCTGAAGCATTCTTAATTTCTAATACATTTATAACACCAAAGTGAAAAATTAAATTCTTTCATGAAAGTATAGATTATCTAGATGATCCTAACTTGTAAATAAAAATTTAAAACTACATATAGAAAGAAGTTGATTTTAGAATCTAAGTAGACAATGACCCAGAAAGAAGTAATTTCAAAGATCTCAAATAAATTGTTATTCTTGATAAAACAAAAAACGCTAACTAAAACAGTGATAGCAATTTGTTCCAAATTTAGATTTTTAAACCCAAAGTCAATCCTTAAAATTAAGAGTCCAATTTGAAATAAGAAGCAACATGGATGCTGAAGATATTAAAAGTGTTAATAACAACTATGAATGTGCTAAACTGGATGGTGATAAACCTCAGGTCACTCTTGTTGTTTGAGTGTAATAATTAATAGTGCTTCTTTTCACTCTCAAAAAGGCCCCAGCATGGAATATGTAGGGACACTTTATTATAACACATCCCTGAAAATGACCTTTATTCTTTAGGAACTATAATTTTATTGAAGAAATTGTCTTGCCAAATCTGTTTTTATCAAAATCTGAAAATAAATAAAAGCAGATGTGTGTACTGAGTTGTTACTTCTTCTTTATGAATGAATGCTTTTAATGTTATAAAATTAATTTTAAGGACCACTTAGATGTTTCTTGCAATTGTAACATGTAGCCTTTTCAAAGTCATTCACTAATAGATAATCATTATGTAATTTCCATTAGGCTTTCTTCTTCAATCAAAGCATTATTTGGAAGTAAATTTTAAAGTTTCTTACCATATGTGTGCTATTTGTATTTTCCTTCCTAATTTAATTGCCTTAAAATTAGAGAACATGTTTAGTATGATATTGATTCTTCCAGATTTGTTGACATTTTGCCCAACATTTTTATGATAGCCCATATCCTCTTCTCTAATTACTTTCATTCTTTCAAAAGATCATGACTTAAAACATATTGAAGTGAGTGTCAGTTGGCTATAAACTCTATGGTTGTTTTATATATGAAAATTCCTTTTTTTCTTCTCACTCTCAAATAATAGGTTCAGTTTTCTTTATATATATATTTCTAGGCTATGCTATTAAATGCAAAATAGTTCACAATTCCTGATTTTCTTAATAGATTATTTTTTGTTTGCTTTTTATACCCATCAAAGTAATTTTCACTAAATATGGCTCATCTGATATTCCAATTTTATGCATTTTCTTTTGGTTTGGCTTTGTACAGTCCAAGTCTCTTTGTATCACACTGTTTTTTCATATGTGTGTCTTAAAGCATTCAGGTTGATTTTCTTTTAATTAACTAATATCATCTTTGTATAGATTGTATTTATTCATGTTCATTGTTTTGTGATCATTTTTATGTTTGGAACTTATTTCTATGATCTTTTTGTGTTTTTATTATTATTATTATTATTATTATTATTATTATTATTTTCCACTTTTTCCAGTTTTCTGCTTTCTATTGGATTGAGGAAGTTTTCTTCATTCTCACCTTCACCTTAACTTTAGGCAATTTACAACTAACAATTTATTTTTACTATTTTCTGAATGCATTTTAAACATAATTACATAACTAAAGTAACCCAACAAATGTACATGAACTTAGCATCTTTACCTCCCAAATTCCCCATACTCACTTTCATTTTATATATGTGATATTGATTTTTTAACAAACTCAAAAATAATAATTTTTACATTTAAACATATTTCATAAATTGCTTTGCTCAACTTTGTTTATTCTATTCCATACCGTTCCCTGGGTTTGCCATCTTCTTTCAAAAGAAATTTTTTTAAAATAGTATAAAGAGAATTATTATTATTTTATTCTTCTTATTTTAGCCTAAAAATAATTTTGGGCTAACCTTGAATGATTGTTTCACTGATTATTAAACTTTAAAGTTGGCAATGATTTGCCTTTAGTACTTTGAAGATGCCATCGCTACTGATGTAAAGTCCACTGTATCTTTTCTATCACGAAGCCTGTCTCAGTCTTTCCTTTCCCGCTGTTCTTCACTTTCACTATGATGTGACCAGATGTGAAATGATTTTTGTTTTTCCTGCTTGGAATTTGCACGGAGTTTTTATCTTAGGAAGTTTTGTCAATTTTGAACTCATCTTTACTATTCCCCTGCAAATATTGATTCTTTGCTATTCTTTTATCACAATATTTTTTATATCTCTAGTAGGAATTCTGAAATTATTCTTGGTTTGTGTGTATGCGGGCTGTCTGTGTTGATTTGGGGTGAATATTCGTATGTGTGACATACAGGACTTATCTTGACCCTGACTACATACAGTGTTTTCTTTCTTAAACACAATTTTTATGAAAAGATTACTAGTATATTAATTTATTCTTTCATATATCTACCATTCTTATTTATGTTTGCCGATTTTTATTTCATATTAATTATTAATTTTAGTGGATAGTGTAGAGAACCCAAAGCATATATTTATGTTAAACTCTTTTTTGGAATGATTCAAAATTAATTTCTGCTGCAGTGAGTGTTTATTCCAATGTATGCCTTAGTACTGTCTTCTTTATTATTTAATTTCTTGAATTTTCTGTAAGTTCAGATTGCAGGCATATTTTGAATGAGAGTGTTTTGGTGATTTTTGTTGGTTTATTGTTGTTATTCTTGTATATGTGTACATACTTCCTTATTTTCCTTTAATTTTGTTTTGCTTTTCATATTTTCTTCCTCTTTAGCAGTTATGAAGTTTTGTGGTTGCTTCCATTTAGTTCATAGAACTCCAAGCCAGATGCAGTTAATAAAATGGCATTTGGCAGTTTCTGTTTCATAAAGATATCTAGGATATCACAGATCCAGTCACAGAGCCAGCTGGCCCCTTGGCTCAATTCTTGGTCAAGAGATTGCACTTAGTATCCTTATTTCCTTAGGTCAACAGCTTTCTGTAACGCTATATCCCAAGCAGCAAATCAGCAGCAATTTTGTCAGCCTCTTTTCACAATTGGGGGCTTTAAACATTGAAGCTGGCTGAGGAGAAACTTTTCTTGCAGGGCACTCTTAGTCCATTTCCCTTCAAGAGCCCATATCATTACTGCCTCCTTTTAATCAATCATTAGAGTCCAGTAGGCTAATGACTGTAGCCCCAATAACATCTTTGCATTTCTGTGGACTCATTTTTCATCTATGAAAATGTTTATCATCTCTTTGGATCTCAGCGATATGTAGCTGTATGTATCTCAGATATATATATATATATATATGTAAAAAGCAGATAGGGAGGTTCTTTTTTTGGATTAGTGGCTCTGTGTAAAACTCACTGCATCTTTTGAATGGAAGTTCACATACACACTGCAGGATTTAAGAAAATCTATTACTCATGATTTCCATGATCTCTCCATGATTAATTAAAGCTCACTAAATCTCTAAACACAGAGACCTATGCTGTATCATTTAATAAAATCTTTTATTATTATACATGTAAAAGAATAAGTAAAAAGTAGAAAAAATTAAAATGATAAATTTGTAAAACTTCATATAAAAATGCTAATGATTTTTGTTTTAAATCTGAGGGTATCAGAATTCAAAGTTCTAGTTTTTAATCCAGTGTTCTCCAAAGTGTTAAGATGTGAACAGAGTTGATTTTGATTTTCAGAAGCCTTAAATAATGGATTAGAAGTATCATATAATTTTTATTTTATGTCTAATCCTTACAAAACTATTCAGTTAATAACAGCAACAATTAACACTTTTGGGAGACTTTATTTGTTCCAGGTAATATTCTAAAAATTTTACAAATATTATTTCGATTAATCCTCATGAGGTAATTACTGTTATCCTGGCTTTTAGAAAAGCTATGGCACAGAGGGAAAGTTGCTTGCTATTACTGTAAAGCATAAAAAACAGCAGTCAGAATTTGACCATCAGCACTATGGCTACAGAGGAAGGTATTATGTAGCTTTGCAGGTTTTACTCTCAAAACAGACATCTACCTATATCTGATGACTGATTTCATGCCTTTATATGCATCTGGAAGGAGCTGTTTTCTTTTCACATTTTTTTCCTCTTTAAATGACCTGTTCTCATTATCAAATGCCTAGCCATGAAGTTGATTTTTAGAATTTCCGTGATTTCTGCTTTTATATCCAATGTAGTACAGTTTAAAGATATATAGCCTTAAATATACTGGTTAAATGTTAATATACAACATTGTATAATAAATTTTAATTCCTGATATGTTTCAAAACAATGTATACACATGGAAAGCAATCAAACTCTGCTTATAGCATAATTTTCCTGAGTTCAGAGTCACTCTAAACAGAACCTAAATGGTGGCAAAGATTATATAGCACAATGTATTTGATCTTGAAGATTAAAAAAACAAAATGAAATTATTGCCAACAGCATATCACCAAAATTTAGAAAAATAAAATAAAGTTCAACAAATCCAATATAGCCTTCAGAGCTTAGTACACCCTGCCCAGCATTAACGATTTCATTTCTCTGGTACAGCAAAGGAAAAGATGTAATAACAGATCCGCAATATTTCACCAGATGGCCCAAATATCACATTCCCACTCACTGTCCTCATTAACATCTATTTGAAGGATATTCATTATATCATTACACTTTTAAACAATTTCTTCCTTTGTTCTTGCTGGATTTTAGTTTGGGAACTATTTATGTTCACCTTTATATAAAGAGCTGAGTAATTAATCCATTTTTTAGCAGATACTCAGTTACAGGTTTTCAGAGTCAAACCATAAAAAAGGAATTTTTGTTTAGTAAAGGGAAATTATGTTTGTAAATTGTAGCAAGGGACTCTCATAAAGAAAAAAAGATAGTGTGTGCACATGCGTGTGCACACTTGTGTATGACTACAGGACGGACTGTGGAGCGAGTTGCACAGTGTGGTGTGGGACCACAGGCTCAGACACAACAGAGAGACTTTCAGCAAATGACAGCTTTTTTACTTATATAGCACAAATTGTCCAAAAGAGCAAGGGAAGAGATTCCATTGTTGCCAGACCCCCAGAAAGGCCAACTATGCCAGTCCTTGTTGGTGGATGGCAGCTCCATGTGCCCCACTTCACGGCAGAAAGGACAGATGCCTGTACTGCCCAAGATTGGGTATTTATACACCCAGGGGAAGGGGCCACGCCATTGAGCAACACATATGTATCAAGCAAACTTTGTGCAGAGTTCCTTCCCTGATAAGCAACTGGGGCTGCTTGTTCCCCTTTTGGGTTTTAAAGTACAGTCAGGCCATTGCATTAGACCTAACATCTCTCCCAGACTGTGAAATGGAAACATAATGAAACATCTGCATGCAAAGAAAATGAGGAGGGTAAGCCAGGTCTGGGAGATGGCTCCTGAACCGGTCTGAGACTTCCCCAGCTAGGACCTTAACTTGTTAACATTGCCATAATGTAAGCATAATGTAATGAGTGCTTTTGTTTCCGAACTTGTGGTGGTTTGAAACTATATGTACTGCAGAAAATCATGTGCTTAAAGCTAATCCATTCCTGTGAGTGTAAATTTACTGTTAATAGGACCTTTCGATGAAGTTACTTCAGATAAGGCATGGCTCAGGGTATGTCTTAATCCTCTCACTGGAATCATTTATAAGAGACTGAAATTCAGACAAAGAGAGAGAAACCCAGGGTAGCAAGAAGCTGAAAGCACCGAAACCCAGAAGACAAGGGGTTGCCATGGGCCTTGCCATATGGCAGAGGACCCAAGGATCACAGGCAGCCAGTCTTTGGGAAAAAAGCATTGCCTTCATAATGCCTTAATTTGGACATTCTCATGGCCTCAAACTATAGGCTGAAAAATTCCCATTGTTTAAAGCCAAGCCATTTCATGGTATCTGTTTGAGCAGCCTACTAAACTAAAACAGAATTCAAAATTGATTTTTCCTTAAAACAATTTTGAAATTCTAGTTTAACTTGATATAGGCTCTGTATGTTGTAGCAATATATAATTTTTCATGGATTCTAGGATTAGAGAACCGAGAGGAAAAAAGAGGGGAAAATTGAGTTAGAACAGCAAACAATAGGCAAAATATTGTGATGGGTGAAATTTTCTTTATGCTGACATCTCTATTTCTGTACTCCTCTTCCAACTTCTGCTATTTACCTACTCATATC
Organism: Tolypeutes matacus; assembly: GCA_026826555.1. Lineage (NCBI taxonomy): Eukaryota > Metazoa > Chordata > Mammalia > Cingulata > Chlamyphoridae > Tolypeutes > Tolypeutes matacus. The sequence continues at coordinate 7,485,452 of JAKSZT010053766.1, read as the reverse complement.
CACAATGTAGTGTGTTGAGTGTGGGAAGAGCCCTAGGTAAAACCCATTCATTAATTTATGCAGTGGTTAAGATCACAGACTGGTACCAGACTTCTGAGGCCCAAAAGCCTGGTTCTGCCACTCAAGAGCTGAGAGAACTTGGACAATTTATTAATCGCCATATGTCTCAGTTGGCTTATCTATAAAATGGATATAGCACTAGCAACCAAAATTTTTATGAAGACAAACTGAATAGATATATTTAAGGCTCTTACAAGAATAACAAATAGTGAACATTATGGAACCATTAGCTATTATTATTACTACTATTATTATTAATTAAAATACTTTGTTTTATTAGAAAGGCACAACAAAATAAAATAAAAATGAGTATCAATTTTGTGCCAAGCATTATTCAAGAGGATCAGAACACAAGATAATCTAGACACAGTTGAAGAGTCCCATTGTGGCTCTACAGTCCTATGATAGTTCCCAGTCATCCTTAATCCCTTTTATTCCCCTAAAATGCTTATAGAATCACAGAAGATTAATCAATGTACATCAAATGAATAAAATGGGGATTGGTTAAATTAAATCACAGTAATATAGGAAAGAGTTTCCAAAACCTTACTCCTCCTAAAGCTATTTGAATTTTTCAGAGAAGAGCTTCTTGACCCCAAATTAATTTCTAAATGTTAAGAATTTCAAGATGTGGCAAACTTTAAATGAAAAAAATGAAAGATAAGAAATAAATGACAGTATGTGTGAGAACTTAGACAAGAGATTTGGTAATTTCCTATTTGACAATTACTTTCTTTCTTCCAACTCAGAGCCAATTCTCCCTGAGCACTCTGTTTTGCTTTGCTTTGTATTTAATTTCTTATCCTGTTGACAGAGGGAGTTGCAGATAAGGTTAAACTGGTCAAGAGTAGTTTTGTAGATAGCTGCTAAAATTACTTTAGGCACTAGGAAATGAGTGATTATTTTAATACTGAAAATATCAGATATTAAATTATGACAAAATTAATCTAGATCATGACAGCTCTGATCTGAATATTTTCTCACTTCATACCAGACAGAGGTAGCCAAACAAATAAGTATTAACATCTACCAAAACATAAATAATTAAAAGATATTCTTTCACCTTATTTATCTTTCCTGGAAGGTTACATTATATTCTTAAACAATGTAAAGGTATAGCCATCCAGAATACCTAAATACATAATGAAGTGGATGAAATTCAGAAACATGTCAAAAGCATATATTTAAAACAAAAAACAAAAAACTTAATTGTTTTTGTTTTCAAACTTTTCTGCCTATCTTTTTCTATGTTCAGGATTTTCAACCGTTTAATGTACATACCAGTTTCTCAACTGGGTAGTTACTAGAATTTGGGGTTGGATTGACCAGTAAAATATGTATCAATATCATATTTCTGAGAAATAATTATCAATTTTATTTCAAAAAAACATAATTTTTCAGTAAATTTAAAAGCCCACATAATACAGAAATCATGAAAATCATCAATTTCTCTAATATAATGGACTTAGCTCTATAAACAATACATTATACAAAACCCTACTATATTTTATTTTTTTATAGCCTCACAATTGGGAACTCTTCCACTGAAAGGAATGAGAAAAAATTAATGTGTTTCTAGTTATTTCTACCTCTACCCACATAAAAATGATCCGATGAAAACCTCACTAATAGATTAAAATGTTTTTTCTGCTCTACTGAAATAAAGTTTTGAAATATGCATGATTCTTTTATATACAGTGGTCAGTGTTACTTCTGAACATTTGCATGGCACCTTTGTTGACAAAGTGATTTGTAATTGCTTACTTTAGTCATTCAAGTGCCGTTAGTTATGGTCTATGGTAGCACAAGCAAACACAAAACTGAGATATATCTGAAAAATTAAATGCACTTTTCCAACATTTTTTCTTAACATTTGTAAAACAAGTCATGATATGATTTATTATTAGCTCATTAGAAAGAATTTTAAAAGTAGAGTTGATAATTTTACTCTAGGTATTTACAATATGGATATTCTATTACTAATAATCTAAATTATAAAGTAACTAGATACATGAGCATGGAAAAATATACCATTATTTGTCTGATATATAAAAGTAAGTCAAGCATAACTTTTATGATATGATAAACTAATTACATGTCTAGAGTGATATATGTGTGTGTATGTATACACAATCCCTTTTTGTTAATAAATTACTTCAGCTTTTTGAAGCTTCAAATAGTTTAAATAGATGATTAATTAATGGAAAGGAGAACACAGTTAATTCAAAGGAGAGGGAATCCAGATAGAGGGTAAGTAATTTTGAATGTGTCTTAATCATACGGCAGCTTTAAATGACCTCTAGCAAAAGAGGGGGACACCATGCAGTGTAGTTAATCTAGTCAAAGTGAAAGAAAAGAGCTAGCAAAGAAGCAAAACGTCATTGGAAACAGCGCCAAGAATTGATTGGAAAGGAAACTTCCCTAGAGAGATGGTTAGCAATGATCAAATGTGAGATGAGTACTATATGAACTAAAGTTATTATTGTAGATTGGAGAATGTATTAGTCTCCTAGGGCTGCTGTAACACATTAACACAAACTGTGTGGCTTCAAAAAACAGGCATTTATTTTCTCACAGAAGTCCAAAATCAGGTGTCAGCAGGGCCACACTCCCCCTGAAAACTCTAGGGGAAAATCTTCCTTGCTTCCTTTAGTTTCTGGAGGTGCCAGTTTTCCTTGACTTGTAGCAGCATAACTCCAATATCTGCTACCATCTTCACATGGCCTTCTCCTCTGTGCCCTCTCTGAGTTTTCTGACAGTTACAAAGATAATCTCACTGGATTTAGGGCCCACCCTAGTCCAATATGATCTCATCTTGATCCTTACTTTAATTATATCTGCAAAGACCTTTCCAAATAAGGTCACATTCTGAGGTTCTGGATGGAAATGAATTTTAGGCAGAGACTACTCAACCCATTTCAGAGAACAAAGGAATGATTGTTTAAAACTCTGAAAAACAATGGTGAAAAAGTGAAAGTACAAACACAGAAGAGTCATAAATATATGTTCTTGGAGACGCTGCTTTACAAAATAAGTCACTTTTTTATGAGGTCTTGAAACATATGCCATTAACAAGCCATGGAAATATGAAAGTAAATATTAGGAAGAAAGATGAATAATGTTGATAAAGGTCTCTAGTTATATGTGATGGAATTGAGCACATGTATTTTTTCCCATCCCTCATGACCCAATAAAATGAGAATAAAGATATAAAAATGATATAAACTAAAAAAAATGAGAGAAAGGAGTCTACAACAGAGTTGCAATATAAATTCATTCTAAAATGAAAACAGATGGAAGATTTAAGAGAACTAAGAAAGCTGCATGCCAAATATCTACACAGAAGGATACCAATGAGAAGCAAATAAATTCATACCCTCAAATTTCAGAAACATGGGCAAGGGAGAAGTAGAAACCACAGACTGCTGGGTGAGTTATGGAGCAAAAAACAAGTAATAGATAATGTCTAAAATTGATAAGTGAAGGAATAGAGGTATAAGGGCATTACTCAGAAATCAGGAGTAAATGCCAAAAGGAACAGCAGAAGTAGTATGGAAGGGTGAGTCAGGGGCCAGGAATATATGAGCAGTTGAATGCTGGTTTTCATTTTATGCCCATTAGTATGATTTTTCTTTTTAAACTAAGATGTTGAATAAGCTTGGTGATATTTTTTAATAATTAAAAACAAATATATCCAGCAATTAATAATTACATTCATAGGGCATTACTGGAGAACATCACGATGGTACTAATCATTTGACACACATGAAAATCCCCAGAGATAGGTGATATTATTATCTGTATTTTACAATGAGAAAATATTTAAAATAATTTGCACATCACCACGCAGCTCATAAGTGACAAAGATGAGATTAAAACCCAGGATGTCTGGCTCCAAATTCTCTTAATTGCTAGACCATACTATACTCTAGAGCTAAGACATCGTGGATGGGGAGGCTTGTCATTCAATCGCAGGAAAGAATTCAATGACCGAACTGGGCAACAAGATTGTTTATTGAACAGAGTTAAAGTACTGAACAGAGTTAAAGAAAGGAAAGCAGGAGCAACTGGGTGGGACATGCGCTGAGAAGCACAAGGGTAGCCTTCAAGCTGAGAGCTACTTTGAGGGGTTGTTAGTTGACATCTTTGGGCAAGGGGCGGTTTACCAGATAAGTCGAGCCTTTGCGTAACCTTAGGCTTCTATCTCTTGCAAGCAAGTGTTTTTCTCTGAAAATCTCAGTCTCAAAACTTGTTGTCTGCTGCTAGTCTTTCCGTACTGTAGGGGTCTCTGACTCTCCACCAGCCTCAGATTTCTAGATAAGTGACTCTCCCCCTGTCTCAGGCCTCTAAATATCTGCCTCAGGTCTCTAGAGAAGTGACTCTCCACCTGCCCTAGTTTCTAGATAAGTGACTACTTGCCCCAGGTTTCTAAATATGAGATTCTCCACATGCCCCAGGTTCCCTATTCTCCTACCTCACCTTCCTTCAAGGCCACTAAACCGAGTGATTCTGATTAGGCTATATGGCAAGACAACCCTCTTCCAGGATCCTATTATTATTAGGTGAAAAAAGAATGAGGCTACTGAGAAAACCCAGTAGCACAATGCCAGTTAACAGGCAATATAGAGGATTTTAAAGCCCTAGATAATTATCATGAAAATTTTAAGTATATCTTCTGTATTTAATATGAGATTATAAAATAACTAATCATTTATTTGTCTTAGCAAAGGAAAAAAATGATGTAACTAATAGTTATTATTTCTAGTTATATCCAAGTATACCCTGCTAGAGTGACCTTATTATATCTCATTTTTCACTAGGCAGACCCGATTTATTCCTGTTATGCTGTCATAATTGTTAATAGGTGTAATAGCTTTGTGGTCGCAACATAATTATTAATAGTAGCCCTTTTTGCTCTCAAAAGTTTTCCAATATAGATGATAAATTATATATCTCCCTATAATTTATGGAAGCCCTGTAAATGCACTTAGGTGTTGAAGATATTTCAATTCTAAAAACAAGACACTTATTCTTACTATCAGCCATGTAATTTGGAACTTCATCTGCTCTGAGAACCTTCTGTGCCCTTAATTTAAATGCTCAATTCAAAATGGGACTTGGGCAGGTCAATCAATTCTCCCCTTCATTTTGGCAGTTTGGTTCAAATCTTGGGATCAAGCCAGGCATCTTCCTATTCCCACTTCCAACTCCCAATCCAATTAGGTTTCAAACAGAACAAACACCTAGGTACCCCTTACCTTTAAATATTTAAATGCACTCTTGGGTTTCCCAGCAATTTACACCCCAACCTTCACCACAGACTTGTAAATCCCTAAACTGTGAGAGATCTCTCCTTTCCCTTCCTGTGAGATTAGTGGCTCCCTGGGGGAAAGGGACACTTGTAAACTCTAAGATTTACAAGTGTGCTGTGCTTTGTAAGTTGTAAATTGCTAGGAAACTCCAGAGTGCCATTAAACATTTAAATGTAGTAAGCATCCTGCTCCTTTATCCACTGGAGCAGTGTTATTGAGAAAGAGAAGACAAAAGGGGAGCAAACAGCTTGACTTAGTTTGAAACCAATATTGAAAAGGGCATCCTGGATTTAGTAGCAGAAAGACAAGTACATCTTTAACAACATTTACTTTTGGTTGTCCTGTTAAGAATTTACCATGATTAATTATTTAATGTATAACTGACATGACATGAACCTAATTATTAAATATTTGAAGCATACATATCCTCAAAATAGACCAGTTACTAAAAATGTACTCATTGCGTATTACCTCATTTTTTCACCATTAATTTCAGCTGTATTATAAGTAAATCTAATAACCGGAACCTATAGGGAATTTATAAATTAGCTTGTCTCAGTCACTACATATATAGAATGAAGAAGAAAGAGAATTATGAAAGTTACTTTTCCAAAGTTACAACTGCAGTGAGCACCAGTTGCATTAAATAAATGAAGTTCATGGCGGGTAGGCCTTTCCAATTTATTGTAATTTCTGGAATAGGGTACATTCTCTGCACAAGGTTTTCACAGCCACCTCTGAGAATGCTGAAAAAAAGCTGTGGCCAAAAATACTGTTCTCCTAACCCAAAGATAACCATATAAGAATAGAAACGCAGGTGTTATTGTCCCAATGCCCACTTGTGCTGTGAAGTAAGGCCCTAGGATTTTCTCTAAAATTCATAGTTGTACTCGCCAAATTTATCACCTAAGACTCCCAGGTGCAAATGCATCCGTGCCTAGAAAATAAGCAAATTCAGCTTATATGTTTCTTATATTCAGGTCAATGCTGTTGCCTTTGGCTTCTCAATCTACATTTTTCCTTCATCTACTTTGAATTAGAAAGGTGACAAATAATTGTACCATTCCAAATGATGAAATCCTAACAACACAATTTCTCCATTTTGGAGAACAGGATATAATGACTTTGTTTCAAATGGTCATACCCCACTTTTCTATGTTTTATGCGGGATTACCAAAGCATGGGATAGAATTTACTGGAAGTTTGGTGTTTTAAACCCAGCAGCATTAGAAGGGAAAGGGAAAAGAAAAACAGATGTATTTCTGAAGCATCTTGTTGCCAAAAGAAACATGAAACCACTGACATGTTCTCTCTCTTTCTTCTCTTCTTTCTCTGTGTCTTGTGTTACCCCAAGTTTTCCTCATGTCTGCTTGGGGTCCTCCAGCGTCTTGTTACCTACCCCTGAACTTTTATTACTTCTAGCAAGAGGTTCGGATATGTCAGGTTATCGTCCCTTTATTTCATTTCAATTGAGTTACTTATGTAACAATTTTTTTTTCAATTTCATTTTCTTTGCAAAACTTTTTTCTTCTATCTTGTTTATGGTCTTTTGGAGCTATTTTTCAAAGCATTTTAAAATATGTATTTTAGTCTTCCTAGTTTCACTCACTTGTCTAAAGACTACCTCAACATGTTTTTCTTTCCCATTACCTATCCTTATTTCCATTTTTATTTTTCCAGATGTTTAAGAGTGCCAGAGAACTTGAAATTTGGAGTTGATTGACCTGGTTCAAATCTTTTACAATTCATGAATTGAGCAATTTATTTAATCTCCTTCAATTGTCTATTAAATATAAATTGTAATGCTTGACAGTGTTGCTGAAAAGATTAAGTATAATATTTGTAATTACTGAAATAATATTTGGTTTATAGCAAGCACGCAGTAAAGAAGAGTTATTTCTACATCAGTCTATAAAAGAGATTTTTCTTAAAAAAGATAAAATTTGAGAAATTTTAGTATTTATCTGGAGATTTTTTAAATTTTTATAGCATGCATCTAGAATGAACCACATCTTGAAGATATATTTGGAATATAATTTGTAAGTCCTAATAAAAGAACTTGAGTTGTAGAGTCAGGTAAATTTTTGTTCAAGTCACTAGTCCCTCTCTTACTTTGGTATGTAGAAGTGGTCATATAACTTTGCTTTTTGATCCTTGATGTTATTATCTGTGTCTAGCATAAAACATTAAAAGTGCTATAAAATGTTAATATTTGCTCATGCAAAATAGATGAAACTACCACACCATGAGAGAACATCTAAAAATTTACAGATATAAATAAAGGAATAATATCAAAGGTATAAATTCTTATTAAAATTCTTATATTAATTTAAACATTTAGGTAATAAAATGTTTTATCTTCATTATATGATTATACACATCAACCTCCAGGATACTACTTTAATTAATTTAATATTATTAACCTCATGGAAGTTGTCAATTTTCCTTATTAGTTATCATTTAAAATTAAGCACTTATATCCATGTATATAATCATATCTAGAGATTTACTAATAGATATTTTGAGCAAATATATTCTATTTTCATTTGTACAATACATTCTCCATGCCTCTAATATTAGCCCATTAATGATTAAAAATGAAAATTTCCTATTATGTAAGATAAAGGAAACTACCTGTTTCTTTTTTAAAGTGTCATAGAAAGCCATGTAATTGGAAGATTAATTGATGATAGAAAGGAGGCATAGAGATAATTTCTAGATATGGATTATTTCCCACACACTCTCATGATAATCATACTTCAACTACCTGCTTTTCTTGTTTCCTTCTCCTCCACTTGAGGCAGGGTTGTCCTGTGATCCTCCTCACCATGACTCTTAACTTCATCCACCACATCGTGTACCTGATGGTTGCAGTTAAGAAGCCCATTCTGATACAACAAATCTCTAAAAAAGAAAATGAAAAGAGGTTGTAATTTGTTGGTTTTGTTTTTATTCTGAGATAAAATATAGAAGATACTTACCACGTAGAAAGAACTGTAACGTATTCACAAATAAATACCTAATTTTGTACACTGTCATGTCAGACTAAAATTGGCATGGCTACATTTTCTGCCCTCTGGGATATGGAGTTTATCCTGCATTTTGTAGAGAAGTGTGGACTGGCAAATTGTGCCCTGGAAAAAGACACATGATCTTAAAGCTTTCCATGCTACGCTGTTGGATTGCTTATATACAGGCCATAGATAGATAAAATAGAGAGACTTAGGAACACCTTCTAATTAAAGAATTATGAATGGTTGAACTAAAATTGGCTTTCTTTACCTCTGAAAGTGGCACAACATTGAGATATATTGTTTCTTTCACTCCACCTTTCCCCACCCAAACTTACACTTCCCCAGATAAGGCCCAGGTCAGCATGGTAAAGACAGTTTTGTTTATACAGAAGTGTTGATGGAGCTATAATTATATTTATTTTTCTGTACAGTTTCTGGTATAAAGTAGGTACATGATAAATATAATTTGAATAAATAAGTAATCACTAGTAGAAACCTAACACTAACAACTATCCTAATACATCTTCCCATTAACAGATCATAGTACTCAAAATTTTGTCAAGTAGAACAGTTTCTTTATAACTAAAGCTTTTGCTGTTTATTTTAAGAATGCATCCATTAAAATGCAGATACATTAATTGGAGGAGTGTAATTCATGAATAAGATTTTTTGGACAAGAAAACAAAAATATTGATTCACGGGAAGCTAAATAACAGTAACCAAGAAAGTCTCAAACATGACTAGCACAGTCGAAATACCAAGGGTTGTTATTCAAAGGACAGACACAAGGATAGGCTTTCCATTTGTGATTAAATGTTAACAGATTCCATCCTTGTTGCCTGATTTGAGAGTCTGTTGAGACTGGCGGTTACCTTCACCTTATTACTTGTTATACACTTCAGCTCCTATCTCTGGAGAATTGATAGCAAAGGGGATTAGACACTTAGGATCAGCTATATGAAGAATAAGGTGAGTGATTTTGAGAAAAGAAAGTATTCAGAAATATTGATTCAAATATATTTGTATCTGATTTTCTTAAACTTAGTCAGGGGTTATGATAAAGCAAGATTTTCAGGCTTGTGCTCAGTCTTCCAAATAGTTGCCCAATAGGGAGTAAAAATGGTTTATATAAAATAAAAATTGGAGATTTTATTTTTGATACATATTTGATTTTTTAAAGTAACCATTTCATCAGTGTGCCACCACCCGCTGTGCATAATGTACCACAAAGCAGTTCCTATGGGAGCTGTAAGCATAAGGTGCTGAGAACTCCCCCAAAGGCAGGGCTTCTCAAAACACATTCAATGGGTCAGCTACAGCAACTCACTTGAGTTTGTTGGTGTAGTAGCCAGCCAAAGGCGTGCTGATGCAAAGTACCAGAAATCTATTGGCTTTTATAAAGGGTATTTATTTGGGGTAAAATCTGTTTATAATTTAACACACAGAAAGGTGAGAGACTCTTCCTGGTGTAAATGCACAGAATGAGAAAGTATGAGGCCCTAAAGAGTCCAACTCAAAGCTTCTTTCTCACCAAAGTCAGTTGCCACTTGTTGAAGCAAGATGGCAGGTGAACTCTGCCTGGTCTCTTGGGCCTTCTCAGCTGCTCAGCTGCACTATACTCTTCGGCTGCAAACTAACAGGCAAATAGCGCTTCTCTCCCCAGGGTCCCAGGATCAAACATGACAGAGCTATCTCCTCTTCTGTGTGTCTTTTTGAGTGTCAGTTTATATAAGCCCACCAAGGGGGCGAAGACTTAACCTGAGTTAAACCTTACTGACCTGGTGGAATCAAAACCCTAGTCTTAACAGGTATTTGAATTCAGGACATCTCAGGTGAATCTAATCTAATCAAAGAGTATCACACCCAGAGGAATAGATTCGTTTCCAAACATAATCTTTCTCTCTCTTTTTTTGGAATTTATAAATAATCTCAAACTGCCATACTTGATAAATATACAGATTCCTAGGTCTTACCCAAATAGTACTGAGTCATAATCTTGGGGGGTAGGGAGGAGGAGGAGTGAGTTGCATTCTGATACAGACATTTCCTGGTTTCTGACATAAGTCAGGCCAAGTACCCACACAATGTAAAATGATAAACTAGGTGTTTTGGTGTTATCCCAAATTTGATGCTATATAGGAATTGCCTGAATCTTATGTATATTGCATGGCAGCAAAAATGTATACTTTAAAAAAATAAAGACCAAAAAAAATGTATACTTCTAGCATATGTATGCCTCCAAAAACCTTCAGAGTTACTTTAGACTGGATGATCCTATTTAATCACTATAGAAACAGACTGAAATCAAATTTCTTAACAGATAAATTTCCAAAATTTATATATTATATATCCCAATGGCTCTTCAAATGATACTTAAGCCAAAACTTAAAATATGGTGAATAAATGTTTAATATCTGCTATTTTCCAAGTATGCAGATCAAATTTTCTTGGCTTCAATATCACATAATTTCATAATAATCATGAAATAACTAATTTGTTACACAGTCCTAATTTTTATAATATTGTATTCTGAGTGAAAAAAAAAAGTGAACCATAAAATTAAAATTACTAGTGTGTTCCACAGTAGAGGTACTCTCTACCACTACAGATAAGTCTATCAAAAAATAAGTTTTTTATTAAAATATCAGTGAAAGGGATTTGAAAAATATGTAAAATGAAGGTACAAGAGAAAAAATTAAATTTGGCAAAAATGTTAAAACCTTGCCTTCTGTCTTCTCTATGTTTAATGTCACTGAATTCCTCCATTAGAATTCAAGGTGGAAATCGGATCATGAAAAACACAGAATAATATATACCAGACTACATGGACTACCCACATAGAAATTGTAGCACTCTTTTTTTTTATATATACCACTTTTCAATGAAGACAGAAAATTCCACGGTAATAAATTGAAAAAGTGTAATCAATACACTTATTATATTTTTATAATTTAACACACAGAAAGGTGAGAGACTCTTCTTGGTGTAAATGCACAGAATGAGAAAGCTTCACAGGGGCATGGGTTTGAAACATTGAGAAACACTGTTTCACAGGGTCAAGATAATTAAGGGCATGACTCCAAGTCTACCTCATTAACAGTAGACATTGGCAGCTCTTACAGTGTGAAGTTGGGAAAGGATTGGGGTTGGATACAGCTCCTAAATCATCCCTCATAATAGGAAGTTCTGGCTCTGTAAAACTTTTTTCACCAACATTCAGAAACAAAATCTGTCTGTTTAGAACATCTGTCCACTCTCTTACATGAAGAAAATCCCTCTGTTTTCCATTGTTTTAAGTCAATATACTCCTTTTGCTCTTTATATATTTCTCCTTCTGGTTTTTAGGGATAGAAAGTAAGTATCACTCTTTTCATTGTTCCTCTTTCACATATGCATTTTTTCTGGACTATTAAACTTGGGAATTTCAATGCAATCTAAATTGTAGACGCTATGCCCTCTACTAGTCATTTGTATTAACCAATTGACATTAGTAACCTAAGAAAAACAATGAACATAAAATATTTCCTTCCCATCTATTTCTAATTATTATAACAGACATTGTTCAGGGATTAGTGAGCAGTTGTAAACTATATCTTTAGAAGGGTTTAGAGGGGAAACTGCCTAATTGCTGTGAGAACCAGTTAATATTCAATAATACAAATGAAGCCAGTCCTGCAGGTAATTTCCAGGAGTAACAGATCTCGCTCAACACTTTCTTTTTTTCATGTTAAAAATATCGGGTTACCTAAAAGATCACCAGACAAATGTATATATATAACTTGATGTAGTCTTCCACTGTAATCACTTGCACAATTATCAATTCCACATTTTTTACATTGTGTTTTAGTAAAAAAGACAGCAAGCTATTTATGTACCTTTATGGGGTAAAATGTTTAGTGCCTTTTATAAAAGGTGTTTCATTAAACCTATAAAAGATATAGACCATTACTTACAGGGCAGCATTGTGAATATATTTGTGATCCTTGTCTCATGGAGCTGTGAAATACTCGAAGACCTGGTTTAACATAATTTCTTCAGAATAATATTTGGACAAGATATTATAAAGTTTATAGTAGTTCGTGTACCCACTCATTCATAAACACTGAGCGCCTATCTTATGCCAGTCACTGTGCAAACTTTGAGGAGTCAGAGGAAAATAGAACATGCCCTTTCTCTGAAGAATATGGTTTATTGAAAGAGACAGACAAATAACTATTCTCTAATGTAGACATTGGGAACTTTCATGGAAGTTCAGAAGACATTTTGAATAACACACTTTGCCAGAAGAAGTAAAGAAATTCTGGGGTAGTTTCTTAGAAAATGGATAATTTCTACTTATAGAGACAAAAGTGATGGTGGGGAAGGAGGAAAGGCAGTAGGAGACACAGAGGTAGAAAGACATAAAAAAGGGGCAGGGCTTCTGAAGGTATGTTTGGGCTTATTTATCATGGCTGGGACAAGCAGAGGAATCTTACAGTGATCCCATTGAGAAGAAAAAGATTGCATCAGACATTCCTGTGAGTGCCTTGGCTGATACTACTAATGTCTCCAAGATCACAGACCAGAAAAGGAGATGTGAAAGGGGCAAGAAGGTATTCTGTTGGCATAATTTCAATACCTGGCTTCCATTCCACAGCCTCATACTTAAGGAAAGCTTTCTTCTTGCAAAAACTACTGCTTTAGAGATTTAGCATTCATGGAATTTTAACAAGTGTTTGAAAATTTAGTGGGAAAAGTAGAAGTCAAAATACTTTATTTCAAGGCTGTAAGTTTTAGGTTTGATTTGTCAAACTAGCAGACTTGTCCCTACCCTTTGAGTAGACTGTTTCATTGTTGGAAAAATCAACTAATTGGTCCATTAGTTCTACAAATGAAAAGCACAGACTAGAAACTAAAAGGTGGTTGTTTGAGAGTATATAGATCAAAGGGACTTTGTACTCAAACATGTGTAAGGGGTGGTCTATATGGAAGGCAGAATTACATTTCTAAGGATTATTCTCTTAAATACTTTTATCTAAGCATAGTTTAAAATGAAAACCTGTTGCTTTTCTAAGAAATATGAATCTCAATCCAAAATATTTTATAAGTCAAATTAATTTCAGAATCTTAACCCCCATTCTTCTGGATTTCAGAAAGTTAAACATCAGTCTTCATGGTGATTTCCCCACCCTTCACCCCTTGCAACACTGTGCTCCTTTTGGGGTTTTTTTGTCAATGTTTGTGGTAGTTTGAATTATGTTCCTCAGGGTAAAACAGAAAAACAAAAACCTGTTCTCAATTTTAATCCCCTCTTGTGGGTGTGAACTCATTGTAAATAGGACCTTTTGAAGATGTTATTTCTAGTTAAGGTGTGGCCCAAATAAATGAAGTTGGATCTCAATCCTGTTACTGGAAACTTTATGAGAGAAAGCCATGGAAAGGAGCTAGAAGCTGGAAGTGGAAAGAAAACTGGAAGAGAAAGGAGAGGATATTGCCATGTAAAGGGAGAGCCAAGGACCCTAAGGGTTGCCAGCCAGCCAGAGCACCACCAAATTTTGGAGAAAGCATGCCTTCTAACCTCTAAAACTATGAGCCAATCCATTCCAGTTGTTAAGCCAAGCCCTTGTATGGTATTTGCGTTAGCAACCTGAAAACAAAGACATTATTAATTTCTGAGGTCTGCATTTTCGTCGATCTATGGAGGTAGGTACAAATAGGATAGTATTTCTTCTTTTGTCATTTGTTTATACAAGTTTTTAGAGACGACTGTTGTCTATTATCCAAAGAAGTTCTTAAGCTATGGTGGCTTTCTCCTATTTCTGGATCATTCTGGAGTATCCTGGAATCTTTAGTCTCTAGTCTCTTCTGCCTAGCCACACCATAAAACATTTCCGTTTCAGAACTTGTTACATCCTTGGTGGGTTGTTTGGAGCTAAACTTGTGCATTTTCTCCTCCTGAGAAACACAGATCTTACTGTTGTGTGTACTCCCCATCTTGGGGGAACTTTCCTTCCTTGTTGACTTGGGAAACTCCACTCATATCCCAACTTCTCCAAGAAAATCTAAAGCTTTAAATACATTTCTCTTGTGTTTTCCCTTAGTAGCATCAATAGTGATTTACTGCTTAGACGATTTATTTTGGAAATTTACAATCCACTATATACTCTCCGTTGGCTGAGTAAATAGCCTATATGCTTTCTACTTGAATGGGGAATACAAATAGGGAGAAACCTGGAGTTGGTGGGATCATGAATTAAAATCTCAAAATATCATTTTGACAACTCCTCTTTAGTAAAATATGTGCTTCCTTAAAACAAAATCAAATGCTTTTTCTCCAAGCCTAATCCCCAAGTGAAAATTACAACCTAAATTCCTGAACTAAATGCGTTTTTTAGGAAAGTATGTCCTACATTCACAGTATCACCTGTGTTGGAAAGTTGATAATTTATTTGATATACTCATCTAAGGGTCTGGCAGTTGCAGGGTGAATAATTATAATGGCTACCATATTGAATGTTCATTTTGTGCCATGGCCCCTTCTTGGCCTTTTGCATGTATGCACTCATTTAATTAATTTAATTAACGATATATATGAGAAGGGTAATATATTATACTTTTTAAATACCAGATCAAGAAATTGAGGCACAAGAGATTACATGATTTTACAAGTCCCAGTGCTAGGAAACAGAGGGAGCTGTGATTCTAGGCAGCCAGTCTGTCTCCAGAGCATGTTCCTGACTACTTTGCTATGATAATATATCACACTCCATTCCCTCAGGGCAGAGATAGAATAGCAGAGTAGGTGGAATTTCCTCTGAGACTTGATAAGATACTAATAGGCTTCAAATAACTGTGTTGTGGTGGTAGAGAGGGCAGTCATCTTTCCTTTTAAGCCTGCTCTATAAGGGTTTAATTTTGGCCAATATTGTGGGTTTAATCTAAGCCAGATTTTTTGAGCATACTCTCATACTCCTAAGAGCCACCATCCATCACTCAAACTATGTATCCTGTAGATTGGGAAGCTAGCCTCTCAAACCTGTTTGTCATCATTAGGCAGTACATAGTACATGGGGTGGAGAGTTTCGCAGGGTATTTGCTCAGTTATTACCCTCACCTGGCATCTCCCACCACTAGCTGGAGGGTTTTTTGTCCCTTTGTCTATGCAAATTGATCTCAGCTGTCTGTGGGGAGGGAAAATGGGTTCCAAATGGGTTTAAACATGAATAAAAACAGCCCATGAAAGAAAAAAAAAGAGGCCCATTTGTCTTTTTCTAAAGTTTATGTAATGTTTTAGAGATGTTCTCCTTCTGAATGTGGGCAGTGCCATCTCTGGTTTTCTCGTGCAGTCTTATCTCCTCCTCTTGGCAAGCCCCCCCAATGACACGCTAGGAGGACCTCCCATTCATTTGTTGGAGCACTGTCTTGTCTTTGCCTAGGTTCTTGAGACCCAGTGAACAAGTAAAAGCCAAATTTGCCAAAAGTCCTTAATATATGGATTAACCCTTTCATTCAGCTTAGTTGTCAGGAATGAAACTGTTTCTATAGAAATTTTATTTCCTGTTTCAAGAAGGGGTTAGTGCTATTAAAAATTCAGGATAGAAATGGGGTTTCTAAAAGTCACTCAAAGCCATTTTTTTCTAAGTATTCTATAGATAATCATAAAATGTAACCTTCTTGGTAAACTCCAAAAACCTGCCATTTTGTCTTCACTGCTGTTTCTATGCTGCGGTAAAATAAGACAAAAACAAAACAATTTGCAGTGTGCTTTCAAGCTCAGTTTCATCAAATACATGAACATTCTCGTGACCAGCCTTGTTCCCTGTCTCTGTAGCTCTCTTTCATTTCTTCCGTTTCTCTAAGGCTAGAGTCTTGATCTGCAGGCTGTGTTTCACTCAAGGAACCAGAATGCATACTATCCCAGGGATAAGCTTATACAGGGACAATTCTAAAATATCTAATATAAGAGTTTGAGTGAACTAATTTAATCAATGTGGTTGCTATTTTAGGTTTAGAAACTGCTTTTCAAAAGAGTTAATATAAACACCTTTATCCACCAGTTCTAATACCTGAGCTTCTTGATTATCTGTGCTTCTACTAGTAGGACACTAATTGTAACTTCTTGTTGATACCCTGAATTTCATTTATGCTTGAGCTATTACCTATCCCTACTGTCATGATACCCAAATACTGGAATATGATTACCTGGTGGACATGACTATAGTTGCCTGCAGTGGGACTACCTAAATTTCTCTATAAAGAAGACTCATCTTATTTTTAAGTCCTAACCTTTCCAATTCAAGCCTAATTCTCTAATGATTCTGAATTCAAATTCTGATGTGTCCAGACTTTTCTTTCTTTCCGTTACATCCCTCCTATTTTACAAGAGTTTTCAGAAGGATGCCCTTAGGGATGAGATAGTGGGGTGTGGTATATGTGGGAAGAGGGGATCAGATTAGGTCACAGCCAGGACTGTTACAAGAATAAAGAGCTTAGCAAGATCAGTTATTTTTCATGTCATCCTAATTTATTTTCTCCACCATTACAAGAAAAAACGAAAAAGCCAAACAAGAAAATAAAACAGAGAATGAAGAAAAGTTACCTTTTTCTAAAATGGAGAAATAAGTAAATACAGAAAAAGAAAAGGAGATGGTATAGATTTAAAACAACAACAAAAAAGAGAGGACGTTTTTTCAGTATGAAAAATCCAGGGAAGAGAGTCTGGAAATGGTAGAAATAATAAGATCAGCTATGCTACAGCTGATTTACTCACTGTATGTTGACACTATGTTCACTACGTCAGATTTGCAAAATAATCATTCTATATTACTAGACCTTTATAAAATGGAAAAGAAACAATATTTGTCTTTATTTTGGATCCTTTGGATGAAGGAACTTATTATATGCTCACATTATCATTAATACACAGGAAAACATCCCTGATTACCTAAAGTGTTATAGCTGCCAACCTGTACATTTACTATGACTTTGTTTAAATCAAGGTCCATGTGCACTGTTAACAGAAAACATTTCTACCAGCTTGGTCCAGAATAATTGAGTCCATTTATACTCTGCAGTCTACTGGCAAGAGACGTGTATAGCATGCTGGGAAGACTCAGTTTGATATGGGCCTTCTCCCAGGGTCTGTAGTTACTGGCAGTACAACCCTGTTGTTATATCTGTAACCTCCACACCCCATTGAGAGGTTACATTCTAATGACACTGCATGGACAGGGTGAACTTTTGAAACAGTTTGATGTTACTGTCCTTTGGTTGAAATCTCTTTCTGATTTAGTCATTTTAATAGCAGTTGTTAAGGTAGTAGTGTCTTCTTTTTCTTCACAAATAAAATAATGAAATTCTCTGAAAACATTTTGCTTATATCACATTAAGAAATTAATAATTCTGTAAGCAATTACTGTCTTAAAATATGAAATATCTTTTACATAAGGGACAGAAAATTAAACATATATTAATTAAGAACAAAAATGATGTAATAATTTAATATTCCAATATTTTAATCAATGTGAACAACTAAAATAATGAAATACTAAGATGAATTTTAGAGGTCAGTTTACATGATTTAATAAGTAAAAAATATTGATATTTAATGCATAATATATTTTCACTGTCTTCCTTAAAGAAAAAATTAGTAGGATACAACTAAGTTACTAGATCGTGATATTTTTAGAGTGCTTACAACTCACACTGAGTAGCCTGTTTTGAAATGCTTATCTAATAAAAATGGAGAAAGAACAATCCTGTACTAATTTGTTTCAATATCAAACATAACTCAGTTACCCTGTCTGGAAGTCAAAATCTATTACATGCTAGTGAAACAGACGGATTTTCTGTTTTCCAATTATAAACTAAATCTTTACTAAGGTCAAAAGGCATAAATGTTATAGCCCTTTCATATTTTTTCAGAGAAATATATTCACTTGAAATGCAGCAACGTACATTTTAATACATAAAAACAGTAGCAAAATAAAAATTTAGCAGAATGAAAAGCAGCAGTCACACTAAAGAAATAATGTTATGCATGGAATTACATCTTTCTATATTTAAGTATCCCTTAGGCATCCTAATTAAATCAGTAGCTCCCATAATTTATGTATGAACTTTCTAAAAATATTTTATTTAGTATTAACCAACTATTTATTTCATATTATTATTTTGAAAGTTGATCTTAAGTTATACTTTGCTTTGCAGATTAAGAACATAAATATAGAATAAAGTGGAATTTCTCATTAATTCATCATCAACTATATGTACCATTATTTTTTAGTTTTTTGAACATTTTTTTGAAAAAAATAAACTAACATGGACTAACCTTGCAAGATTTGGATAAAGAATTTTTTTTTTTATTTCTTTGCACCATTTGAGATTAAATTGCCAGTCTGATACTCTATCAAAGTCAAATATATGTTTATATTTCCTATGAATACGGCTTTTATCTGACATAGGCATAATCTACCACCAAAACCATGAAATTAACATCCATACAGTAATACCATTTAATTCTCCCCATTTAAATTTTCCAATTGCCCCAATATTTTTTTTACAGAAAAAAGAAAAACAGGATAGGATTGTGGTAAGATGGCAAAGTAGGAAGTTCCAGGAATATGTTCTTCTACTAGAACAAGTATTGAACAGGTAGGAACTCTCTAAATCAACTATTTTGGCACTGAGGAGTCGAGTAGAAGACTGTACAGCACCCAGGGAAGAGGAAGAGGAAGAATCTGGTAAATTATGGTAAATACCAGTAAATTGCATTTTCCATGTGGCAGTTAATGGCACCCATCCCCATTCTTGCAGCAGGCAACAGTGGGACCCAGCTGCTGGGGTAATTTACTGGTGCCAGAAATAGACATAAAAATCTACTTCCTCAAGATCCAAAATGAGCACAGTCTGGTCACTGGTCACACATTTTGGGTTAGCTAATTTGGATCTCTTGGGGCTCAGTTATGAGGATGGCCATTGCTCTAATCTACTCTGGACAATGGTGGCAGAGGAGAACTAACAGCAATACACTTCTTCAGAGCTGCAGAGGACAGATGAAAGGCTACATTTGCTGGCCTGGCCAAGAAAGAGCAGCAATGGGAAGCTTGGAGGAAGCTTCTGCACCCTTTCTGGCCCCTACACCATCCCCTCTCTTGGCAGTTAGGGCTGATGCTTTCTTTGTGGGACCCTGGTCTTGTTTCAACTGGGAAAGACTGACTTGGGAAACTCTTCACCAGTTCAGCTCTTCTCCCAGAATTTACCCTTGAGGCAAAAGAAGCTTTAGACAAAGACAACAATGTCAAAGACAATTAAAGCAGAAGGGAAAAGCTTTACTGTTTTAAGTATAGCAATGGAACACCTGGGAGAAGGAGAAGATCTGTCTCCTGGGAAATAGAGGGAACTTTCAAACTCCTATAAACAGAGGACCCCCCCAAGGCCACTAACAAGCACAAGTCCAGGATAAGACACAGGCACAGGAATGAGAGGGAGGACCCTACACTTTGCATTTGCCTTGGGTGGACCATCTTGATAGGAAAGTTAACTGTCAAGAAAATCTCTGTCATATCAGTAGCTAGTTAAAAACTCAAGAAAAAGATATATCAGGGAATAAAACACAGAGTTAATATTAAAAACCTTTTAAAATGTAGAGTGTGCAACAAAAGAATATGAGATAAACAAACAGGAAATGATTGCTCATCCAATGGAAGAGGATAAAAATCCAGAAAATGTCAACGGAAGATCTGACTATGGACATACCAAATATTTTTTAAGTGATATTCAATATGCTCAAAGTGATGAAGGAAGATACTGAGAAAGAACTAAACTGTATAGGAAAATAATAATCGAACAATATGAAAATCTCAACAAAGAGATAGAAATGTTAAAAAGGAGCCAAACAGAATTACTGGAATTGAAGACTACAATAAATTGAATAAAAAATTCCTAGGAAAGTTTCAACAGCAGATTGGGACTGGCAGAAGCTTTCTTCAGAGAACTCAAAGACAAGACAATTGAAATGGGTCAAACTGAGGATCAGAGAGAATAAATTATAAAAGTGAAAATAGCCTAAAAGACCTGTGGGACATCATCAAGTGTGGCAATATGCATTGTGGGTGTGCTGAAAGGAAAAGAAAGAGAGAAAGGAGCAAAGGGAAAGCCAAAGAAATAATGAAAGAAAATTTCCCAAACATAGCAAAAGACATGGACATGCACATCTAAGAAGTCCAAGGTTCACCAAACAGGATAAACCTGAAGAGAAATACATTCCAATATAAACTGTTAAATGCAGAGGAGAAGAAGAGAGTTCTCAAATCTGCACAATGAAAATGTTATGTAAAGGGAGTACCAATTAGATTAAGTGCTGATTTCTCATCAGATACACGGAGGCAAGAAGGCAGTTGGTTGAAGTACCTAAAGTGCTGAAAGAAAACAATCTTAACCAAGAATTTTATATCTTTGAGACTTTCTTTCAAAAATGAGGAAGAGATTAAGACATTCCCAGATAAACAAAAGCTGAGGGAGTTCATTACCACTAGACTGCCTTACAAGAAATTCCAAAGTAGCTTCTTTAGTGTGAAGGGAAAAGACACTAGACTGGTTTAAAGTGGCATGCAGAAATAAAGACCTATGGTGAAGATAACCGACTCGGTAATTATAAATAGCAGTACTTTTATATTGTGTGTGTGTGTTTTTTTTTTTTTTTGGGGGGGGTTGTAACCCTTTTCTTACTTCTTGCAAGTGTGAACTTGCAAATACACAAAAAGTAATGATAAATCTATGGTTACGTACATAAAAAACACAAAGAAAAATCTGTAATAATTACAAAAAAAGAAGGAAGGGTATAGGAACATAGTATGCCTATGCTTTTGAAGTCAAGTTGGTATCAAACTAAATATAATTATTATATATTTAGGATGTTAAAATTTGATCCCATGGTAACCACAAGGAAAATATATGAAAAGCACATCAAAATATAAATGAGAAAGAAATTAATATGATACAATACAAAAAATGAAATAAAAAGTAGGCATTAATGGAAGAATTGAACAACAACAAAAAAATAGTATAAGATGTACAAACACCGAGTAGCAAAATGGCCAAAGAAAGCCCTGAATTATCAGTAGTGACTTTAAATATAAATGGATTAATTTCTCCAGGGAAATGGCAGAGAGTGGCAAAATGCATAAAAAAGAATGACCCAACTATATGCTGTTTACAAGAGACTGACCTTAAATTCAAAGACATAAGTAAGATGAAAGTGATAAGATGGAAAAGTATACACCATGTAAGTAGTAACCGCTGGAATAACTATACTAATATCAGATAAAATAGACTTTAAGTCAAAAACTGTTATGAGGGACAAAGACAGTGATTAAATACTGCTAAAGGATTCAATTTAACAAGAAGATGTAGCAATTATAGATATATATGCACATAACAGCAGCGTCCCAAAATATATGAAGTAAATACTGTCAGATTTGAATGAATAGATGGTTCTACATTAATATTAGGAGACTTTAATACACCAATTTCAATAACAAATAGAGTATCTAGACAGAAGATCAATGAGACAATAGAAGACTTGAACCATACTCTAAACCAGCAAGACCTAAAATACACATATACAACACTTAAATGACAACAGAATATATATATATTCTTCTCAAGTGCACATGGATCTACTCTCCAGGATATACTGTAACTTAGATCACAAAACAAATCTCAATAAGTTAAAAAACATTGAAATCAAACAATGTATCTCTCTGACCACAAAGAACTGAAGCTGGAAATAAGAAAGAAAAAAGGAAAATTCAGAAATATGTGAAAATCAAACAACCAATGGGCTAAAGAAGAAATTAGAAGGGAACTTAGGAAATATGTTGAGGTGAATGAAAATGAAAATACAACATACCAAAATTTATGGGATGCAACAAAGTCATTTCTCTGAGAGAAATATATAGCTCTAAATGTTTACAGTATAAAAGAAGAAGGGTTTCAAAGCAGAGTTCTAACCTTGAAAGTGGAAGAACTACAACTTGCCAAAAGCAAGCAGAAGAAAGGAAATAATAATTAGAGCGGAGATAAAGAAATAGAGAATAGAAAACAACAGAGAAAATCAACAAAACCAAAATTTGGTTTATTGAAAAGAACAATAAAATCGGCAAACGTTTAGCTTGACTAATGAAAAACAAAAAAAGGGAGAGAAGATACAAATGACTAAAATCAGAAATGGAAAGGAGGACATTACTACCAATCCCACTGAAACAAAAAGGGCTATAAGAAGATATGAAACACTGTATAAATTATTTATGCTAGATGAAAGAGATAAATTCCTAAAAACACAAAAACTTCCTATGCTGAAACAAAAAGAAACAAAAGATTTTGATAAACCAATAACTAGTGAAGAGATTGAATCAGTAATCAAAAAACTCACAACAAATAAAAGCCCAGGACCCGATGGCCTCATAGAGTAATTTTTCCAAACATTCCAAAAAGAATTAGCACCAATCCTGCTCGACTCTTCCAAAAAATTGAAGAGGTCACCATCCTTCTCATAACAAAGCCAAATAAAGATATCACAAGAAAAAAAATTACAGACCAATATCTGTTATGAATTTAATTGTAAAAATTCTACAATAGCACATTAAAAGAATTATATGCCTTAAGTTGGATTTATCCCAAGATATTCAAGAGGGTTTCAACACAAGAAAATTAATTAATATCATAAGCTGCATTAACAGCATCAAGGAAAAAAAAAACATACATGATCATCTTAATTGATGCTGCAAAGCATTTGACAAAATCCAGTAGCACTTCTTGATAAATTATCTAGAAAACTAGGAATCAAAGAACATTTCTTAATATTTTAATGGGATTATATGAAAAACCCATAGCTAACATCCAACTTCATGGTGAAATACTGAATGCTTCCCCTCTAAGATCAGAAATAAGACAAGCATGCCCACTGTTACCATTGTTATTCAACATTGTATTAGAAGCTCTACCTAGAGCAATTCAGCAAGAGAAAGAAAGAAAAATCATCCAAATCAGAAAGGAAGAAGTAAAACTTCCCCTGTTTGCAGATGACATGATCCTATATACCCCAAATCATGGAAAATGTTCACAACTAAGCTCCTAGAGCTAATAAATGAATTCAGCAAAGTACAGGGTACAATATTAACACTGAAAAAACAGTAATGTTTCTACACACTAGCAAAGATCAATTGGAAAAAGAAATCAAGAAAAAAAATTCCACTCACTAAAAGAATCAAATATCTAAGAATAAGTCTAACAAAGGATGTAGAGAAAACTGTAAAATATTGCTAAAAGGAATCAAAGGAGACCTAAATGAATGAAAGGACATTCTGTGTTCATGGATTAGAAAACTAAATATTGTTAAGATGTCAAATCTACCCAGCGTGATCTGAAGATTCAATGCAATCCCTATTAAAATTCCAGGAACTTTCTTTGCAGAAATGAAAAAGCCAGTCATCCAATTTATGTGGAAGGATAAAGGGTCCCTAATATCCAAAGCAATCTTGAAAAAGAAGAATGAAATTGGGGAACTCACATTTTCTTATCTTATTACAGTATTCAAAACAGCTTGTTACTGGCACAAATACATACATATAGACCAATGGAATCCAATTGTGAGTTCAGAAATCAACTCTCACATTTACGGTTGACTGATTTTCAGTAAGGGAGCAAAGACCACTCAAATAAGAAAGAATATTATTTGCAACAAATGGTGCTGGGATGTTCAAGTGTAATAAATTGAAGGTGGACCCATACTTTATACCACATACAAATATCAACTCAAAATGGATCAAGGAGCTAAATATAAGATCCAGAACTATCAAACTCCCACTATAAAATGTAGGGAAGCATCCTCAACACCTTGTGTTAGGCAATTGCTTCTTAGTCTTTACATCCAAAAAGAAGCAACAAAAAGAAATAAAAATAGATAAATGGGACCTCATCAATATTAAGAAATTTTATGCCTTAAAGGACTTTATCAATGAAAGTAAAAAGGCAACTCACACAATGGGAGAAAATATTTGGAAACCACATATATGATAAGGATTTAATATCCAGAATATAAAGAAATCCTTTGATTAAATAACAAAAAGACAAACAACCCAATTACAAAATGGACTTGAATAGACTTTTCTCCAAAGAAGATATAAAAATCTCCAGAAAGCACATGGAAAGCTTCCCTCCATTATTTGGGAAATGCAAATCAAAACTACAATGAGATATTATTTCATACCCATTTCATTAGACTGGATACTATTTAAAAAGAATGGAAAATTTAAGTTTGGGAGAGGATATGGAGATATAGGTACACTCATTTATAACTGGTAGGAATGTGAAATGGTGTAGCCACTGTGAAAAACAGTTTGGCAGCTCCTCAGAAAGTTCAGTATAGTATTATTTATAACCTGTCAATCCCTCTTTTATGTATATACACAAATGAATTTAAAGGAGGGACTTGACAGATATTTGCACGCCAACGTTCATAGCAGCATTATTTGCAATTGCCAAAAGATGGAAGCAACCCAAGTGTCCATTAACCAAAGAATAGATAAAGAAAATGTGTTATATATACTCAATGGGATATTATTTAGCCATTAAAAAGGAATGAAATTCTTTTACTTATGACAACATGGATGAACTTTGTAAACATCATTTTGAGTGAAACAAGCCAGACACAAATGGAAATTATTGTATTATCTATTGATATGAAATAATTAGAATGAAAAAACTCATACAGTCAAAATCTAGAACATAGGTTAGCAGGGGATGGAGTGAGGGTTGGAAATATGGAGTTAAGGCCTAACAGTTTCTATTTGGAGTGATGGAAAAGATTTGGTAATGGATTGTAGAGATGGTAGCACAATATTGTGAACTTAATGTATAATTATACATTAGAAAGTGGTCAAAAGGGGAAATTTTAGGTTATATATATATATATATTACTAGAATTAAAAGTTTTAAAAAATTCCATGGAACTATACAACATAAACAGTGAACCCTAAGTTAAACCATGTATAGTTAATAGTACAATTATAGGATTGTGATTTTATCAGTTGTAATAAATGTATCACACTTATTCAAGTTGCTAGTAATAGGGTGGTATATGGAAATCCTTTATTTATGTTTGATTGTTCTGTAAACTAATAACTTCTCTAGCAAAAATAAACAAACAAATAAATATCCACTTTTTGCATTTGTCATGTTCCTTTATAGACGTTCCATTGAAACATTCCCTTATTCTTTACTTGGCTTGCATGACCTTGCTATGTCCAAGATCATAGGCTAATTGTTTTGTATTATCCATTACAATTCAGGTTTTATTAGATTTAGGCTATGGATTTGAGTCAGGAATGTCACAGAAGTCATGGTGTGTTCTTCTCATTGCATTTTATCGAGTGGTGTATGATTTCAATATTTCACACTACTGGTGATGTTTACTTTGATCACTAGACCAAGGCAGTTTCTACCAAGCTTTTCCACTGGTAAGTAATGCTATTCTCCTTTGTAATATGTATTTTGTGAGGAGCTACTCTGAAATAATAAATATCCTTTTTCCCGTATAATTTCAATCTTCTCCTTAATTTTTATATCAATATTGACATGTGGTTTTGTATTTTATTTGATGGATTAAATCTAGTATTACTATTATTTATTTTTATGATCAAATTATCCCTGATTTGTCCAGTGAGACCCCATTCAAACTGCCTCTGGGTCTTTTCCATTATTCGCTGAGTTCTTTTTAGCACCACAAATATTCCAGCCTCATCTTGTATTTTCTTTCTATGCTCTGATTTAAAATCAAGGTTGCCTTACACTACATTTTTCTCCTTGTAAATGATTTTTAAAAGCAATAAAATTTTCCCACTGAGGAACCAAACCTTCAGAGCAGTTTCATTCTTTTGATGTAATGTATATTCATTCTATAAAGCATGGTAGGCACTTAGATGTAAATTTCAATCAGTCAGCTCTCCTGCCTCCTAGGAATTAACAGTGGGGAAACAAACAAAGCAAAGCAAAATCAAGCCAAACAATAACGACAATAGAACTAAAAGGAGCATCATCATATGTCCAGGTCTGGTCAAGATTTATTGCCAATTGATTTATGAAAACTCAGGTTCAGAACAGTGGATAATGGATTTCAGACATAAACGTACATTTAATTTTGACCCTGATACTAAAATATGTATGTGAATCTTGCATAAAATATTATTTTCCACATTTTAGGGCACAAATAACTCAGAGAAAATGATTCACATGCTCATATTGTCACTGAGGAGTCAGAAAGGACAACTCTTCAGGAGATATGAGGGAAAATGTTTTGAAGATATCTTAGTTTGCATTGAAATTATTAGATCTAAGTGGCCACTAAGCCCTTTATTTAACTTATACATGCTGTATTAGGATACACTTCTCAAGAACTGGCAAACCTATTCTGAAATAAATCCAATATGCAAATCTCTGAGAAGAACCAGTTTACTGAGTGGTAAGCAAATCTTTGAGAACTGAAGCTTGTGGGAGCCTACAAATATAAATCCTGAGACCAATGTGCCTCAGGATCTGCAGCCAGGCCTGCCGTGAAGAGAAATAACCATTATAGACTTGTCAGATTTTATGAGACGGTTTAGATATAAACATCATGGGTAGCAGCCAAATCCAGTGTTTCCAATCCTCTCTTTTCTCTGTGTAGCTGTGGCTAAAACCTACACCAATGACCACTGGGATTTGTAACTCCCTTTTGCCAGCAACAGAGGCCAGACAGTCATTAAATTGGTTATAAACAAGGCAGGAATTAAGAATGGAGAATGGGCGGTCCAGACCTCCTGTGAAACCATCTGGTGAAAACCCAGATTTCCCAGATGTAATCTTAGGCCTTGGAGTTCAAATCAGCAGCTGCTCCCTGAAGAAAATAGAGGTAAGCTCATTTTGTGTGAGAGTGACTAGGTGGCACAGAAAAAACAATCTCAACAGGGAGCAAATAGGAGATACACACACACACACACACATATGTACATTTGAACTCTCCTGGTCTCACTCTGACTGTATGTGTATATGCATATATACATGCTCTCATTCCATCTGTATCTCTATCCATAGGACTGACTCAGAAGAATTTTAATAATCAGCATCTCTTTATTAAATAATTAAATGAATTTTAATTCTATACAAGAAAATGAAAGAAGTCTACTTAAAATTGACAAGAGCTCCCACAAAATTTTAAATTACTCTTCAAAGTAAGTCCTACTACATTTAATGAAAACAGAATTCCTTCAGGGTACTTTTCCTCCACGAAACCCTGTGATAACATCTCTGGAGAACTTCCAATACAAGGAGAATTGCTTCAGATAATGGTAATCTAAAACAGATTCCTAATCCAACCACAGAGAAGACTTTAATGCAGCTCTCTTGTCGTAGTACTTGAAATGGGCAGAATTATCTTAAAGTTAATAAGCTGAGGCTTCACTTGTACAGGTCCCTTTGATGGCCCTGAGAGAATCTAGCAAATTCATATTATTATTGTTTATTATATTTCTTAAATAAGTCCCCCAACCTTAAACTGTATAAAGTTCAATTCCCACAAAAAATATATGAATTAAAAGAATTTTCCTATTGTCTCCAAACAAAATTTATTTCTAGGCAAGTTGTGCAATTGTTAATTCATGCATTTATTCAAATGATGTCTATTGTACCTTGACCTTGTTTGAGGCATTAGACTAAGATTTGTGGGGAAAAAAAGGGAAAAATAAAGAGTTTATCTATTAGTAGGAGAGAAAAAACAGAAACATAAATACTTGAAGTGCAAGGAGCTAAATTTATTACATGCTGTGTAATATATACATACAGGTTTGCAGGAAAATAGAGGGTTCAATGTACAAAAAGACAGTGAGTCATTGACCCATACATTGACTGAGTGAGCTTTGACTTTATAATGTTGTTAAAGTATCTGTTTTGGAAAGTACTGTTAAATTTACTAGAGGCTGTTGGGTATATAACATAATGAATATAAAGACAGGAAACATTCGGTAAACTAGCATCATCTTAAAAAGAAAAAAGCCATTATTCATATTTCAATGCCACATTGTTTTTTGAAAACATAATGACTCTTCTTAATGAGGCTGTGGGAAGCCATAAAATGCCACACAAATTTCACTGTTACTTCAAAGTTAAAGAGGGTGTGTTTTTTGTCTTTGCAGTGTATCTAGACTTTACTGGTAGTCTGAAATCTCAGTTCACTCTAGAACATATATTTTTCTTACTCATTTCTACTGAGTTCTTAAATTGTAGTTGAAAATGGAGCGACATAGTATTAGGTTTTTCAAAAATTTCATGCAGTTTAAGTTCACTAGTACTTGGTTAACAATTTCATAAATGTGTCAGATCAGGATCTTATACAAAGACTATATATTGTAAATCTCTTGTAACATAAGTAATCTGTGTTATAAATGCTATTAGATCTTCCACTGTTGTAAGGAGCAAATTTAAGTTAAAAGATAATACATTGCAATGATTGAGAGGTCATAGGACTGTGAATTAATGCCCTCGTGGCATAGGTTGATGAAGGCATCCTCCAGCCATAACCCACCTGACCAACTGAGCAAGCCATCACAGCCTGTCCCCACCCAAGAATAAACAAAGTAGAGCAGATAAGGGCCATTGCCCCCTCAGGACCCAACACCACCAACCCCTCCCACATTCCAAGACCTCCTATTCCACTCCCCCCTGGCCATTTGGCCCCACTCTGTGCTTGGTTTCCCCACATATTGATGTATTGTATAAAGCCATATCCACCACCCTCTGGAGGTGGGTTGAAGTTTCTCTTCAGACCCCCACCATGCCAGCAGGGGAGCTGAAGTCTATTCTTCAGACCCCGTCTGGGGGGAGAGCTTCCCAATAAACTTTTTGCCTGCAATCATCAAAAAAAAAAAAAAAAAAAAAAAAAAAAGATAATACAAAAAAGTTAACAATAAATTCTTCAAACAATATGAAGAATAAAAATGAAACAGGTTAATTATTGTAGCAGTGCTTTAGTTCATCACATAAAGTATCATGGCCTGTTTGAATCTCAGAGCTATTTGAAGAGAATGTCTCACAATAAAAGGCATATTCTCATAGCAGAGTTATCTTGACTAATTATTCATTCAAGTGTCTAAATTCAGTGCCTAAAATATGTCAGGCAATAAGCTAGTGTTTGCAGTAAACTTGAAAAATCAATGGAGATAGACACAAAAGCACACAAATTATAACACAGAAAAGCAAGTGTCGTCAGATACAAGTAAGAATAAAATGTAATCACAGGACACTAAATATGGAAACAAGAGCTTATGCTTCTGTCTTTTCAGGTAAAGGAGACAGATTCTTCAGGCAGATTCAGTGTTTCACAAAACAATACAAAGGAAATGGCAGAGAGTTGGCAATGCTGGATATGGGAAATGACTTAAACCAGTGCTAAAGAGGTTGATAGGATAGGTTGCAGTCAGACTGGAGGGCTTTGACTCCATCCTCTGGGCAACAAAGGCAGGTTTGAAACTGGGAAATGACCTAAGGAGGTTTATTCTGTAGGCAAATCATTCTTTTGGTAATGTGGAAAATGAAATACAGGTGGTGAAAAGTGGAGAAAAGGGTGACCAGATGAGAGACATTTGAGACAGGCCTTGTAAGAGATGTAATGAGTCTGCACTAAAGCAGAAGTGAGCACTGAAAGGAGAGACCATAATCTGAAAGCACTGCTGAGGCAGAATTCCTAGTATTCAATGACAAATTGGACATAAGACCTAAGAATAAGTGGAAGGAATAATTCATATTATACCTTCTACCTAGAAAGATTTTGTTTCTTCCAAATGGAGTTCTAGAACTAGATAAAAAGAAAATCTCATATTTGAACCTATTTAGTTTGATATCCCTTGAAATGTGCCAAGTGAAATAGAAATTTATCTCTGAAAGGATATCCTGGCCTCCAGCCTCTACCCTTGCTCCCTCAAATCTACCTTCCACATTGCTGCCAAACTAATTTTCCTAAAACTCAACCCTGACTATTTTATGCCTTTTCATTAAATCTTTCATTGGCTATGCATTACATTTAGGAAAAAAAAAGTTTCAGATTCTCTTGGCCTCTACAAGCAGGCCCCACCTGACTTTCCAGGCTCTCTTTCTTGTTCTTTCTCTTGTTTCAACTCCTTTTTCTAAACACGTGCCACAATCTAATTGATTTTTTGCTCTTTAACTCTTTCCCTTCTTTTGTTTTTCCCCAGATGCTCAGTGGAATGTTGTTTAAGTGCCTGACAAGCAAATGATTTTTTTAATACTCAACTCAAGAATTGTCTCTACCACACCTTGGCTAACGCTAGAATTGATCCTCCCTCTGTACATTTTGTGTCCTGTTTATGTGCACTGTGTATACCTATAACGCTCTACCAGAACATTAGGAAAAATAAACCACATTGTTTTTACCTCTGCAATGTATTGCAGTGATTGTCAACATTTGGAAGGAAGGAGAAAAAAAAGAATGGAATGGGGGGTGTTGAAATGTACATACCCTTTGACAACACAATTCTACTTTTAAGAATTTATCCTCTATGTATTACATGTGTGAACAGGCACATACCTAAAAATGTTCATTGTGTTAGTGTCAGTGGTACCAATTGACTAGAAACAACCTAAATATCCATCAGGAGAAGACTGATTAAATAAATTATGATATGGCTAGATAATAAAATACTTTTCAGATATTAGTAAGAATTTAGTGCATTTTTGTTTTGATATGAAAATATTAAAAATAGTGCGGAAAATGCATAGTAAAAATCAAGGCCTAGTGCAAATTTCTACTACAATTATTGATTTCCTAGGGCTGCCATAACAAATTTTCACAAACTTGGTGGCTTAAAACAACAGAAATCTATTTTCTCACAGTTCTGGGTGCCAGAAGTCCAAAATAGGTTGTTGGGAGAATGTGGTCCATGCCTCTCTTAGCTTATGGTGGTTATCTGCTTCCTTGGCTTATGGTCACATCATCT
Source organism: Tolypeutes matacus (assembly GCA_026826555.1). Taxonomy (NCBI): domain Eukaryota; kingdom Metazoa; phylum Chordata; class Mammalia; order Cingulata; family Chlamyphoridae; genus Tolypeutes; species Tolypeutes matacus. Next base: position 7,454,042 of record JAKSZT010053766.1, on the reverse strand, counting down.
GCCTCCATCTTCACATCACCTTTCTCTTTGTGTCTGTCTTCTCTCTTTGTCTCTAAGGATTCTAGTCATTGGATTTAGGGTCCAACTGGATAACCCAGGATGATGTCCTCATCTCAAATCCTTAACATAACTTTACCTGCAATGAACCCTTTTCCAAATAATGTCATTCATAGGTTCTAGGGATTAGGATATAAGATTTGAGAATTTGGGGTGGGGTGGGGCAAGCATTGAAATAAGTCCAGGCCGTTGCTCATATTTGTTTAAACATGAACATTCTCTGAAAGAACATTTATTATTTGTTTGTTGGTAGTTTGTTTTTCCCTCCACAGGAAAGGTAGACCGGTAATCTTGGCATAGGAAAAAAATCTTGGTTTTCTTTGTACACATTCATTTACTGTTTGAATGTTCTTTTCTTCCATGATCATATTTTACTTTTGCAATTAAATAAAATGTATTCTAACACTTATAATGATTGCAAAAAATAAATGACATGAAATTAATTAATTTAATTAAATAACTTCAAGTTTTACTTTTGAAAACAGCTCACAGGTACAAAATAAGTAAAACAGAGGAAGAGTTCAAAAGTTTCATCTTAAGAGAGGGATAAGTCTGGAATGTTGAGTTTTATCCAATAACTAAATCTTAATCATTGGAAAAGAATAGAAATGCTAATTCCAGAGGGTCATATTATCCATATCTGTACTTGCTTTAACTTCTTGGACATACAAACTATAAATTACACTGATGCCCTATGTATTAGTCAAGGTTCTCTAGAGAAACAGAATCAACAGGAGATATCTGTAAATCATATGAGAATTTATAAGAGTCTCTCACGTGACCGTGGGGTGCACAAGTCCAGGTTCCGCAGGCAGGCTGCAAACCAGGGCCTCTGATGAAAGTCCAGTGAAGATCCTTGATGAGTTTCCAGGAGACATTGGCTGTCCAAAGACAAGCTGGGAAATTCTCTCTCAATGCTGAAATCACTTCCCCTTTTAAGGCAGCCAAGTGATTGGATAAAGCATCACTCATTGCTGATGGCAATCTCCTTGGTTGATTGTAGATGTAATCAGCTATCTATGCAGTAAACTCACCAATGACTAAAGCCCATAAATGTCCTTGCATTACAATTAGCCCAGTGCTTGCTTGACCAAACAACTGGACACAATTACCTGGCCGAGTTGACACATTAGCCTAACCCATCATACCCTATCAAAAATATTAGTGTACATGAATCACAGAGGTGAGTAGTCATTCTCCCATCTCCTACACATAGAAGTTGGCATCGTTTTGACCCTCAAGGGATCAGGCCATCCACCACTGGAGAAATGCTCTAACTGCCAAAATCTAGGCATTGTCATTGTGCATCAGGAAAAGCTTCTAAAATAGTCTGAGGTGGTGAAAGTGACTGACAAAATGACTTTAATTTTGTGGAAATGACTAGTTCTTGAACATATAAGACATTTGAGAACTCGAAGAAATAATCAAAAGAGTTTTTTTCAGTAATAGTAGGTCTATAAAATAAATGAACTAGCAAATTTTCGGGATTACTTATATTGTGTTATGGTTACAATGTCCAAAATGTAACATACAATATTTTATATTTATGCACTTTTCATATCTACAATTCTTAAAAATGAAAACAACCCTAATGATTACAAGCCTGTGTTTTAGGGAAATAAAGCATTCTCCACTACCGTTTTGTATTTTTTTAAATTTTAATTTAAATTTTGATTCTTTTCAGACTCTAATCTTATGCTTATTTGTATTTAAACTGTTTTCAGAGTGAGAGTTAAAACGTTACAGTGAAAAAAAAATGTTACAGTGAATGGCTTTCATATGAGGAAATGAATGTACAATTCTAAAACTATTTTTAATTGACAGCACTGACACTAATTGGCTGGGCATGGGTCATATGCTTATCTGTGAACCAGAGAATGTAGTATTCTGCCAGCACCAGCCTGGGCCAAGTGCCCAATGCCATCGCAATGGATATAGGGGAAATAGATCTATAGAATTAACAACCCCATTACATAGGAAAAGCAAAAGAGTTTGAGCTGACTAAACTTAAAATAAATCACTGCAGTTACAGTGAGTGAAATCATGGGAGTCTTTTACCAAGGGAAACATATTAAACAGACCCTGTGATTTAAAAAAAAAAAAGGGGGGGGAATTTATTTTCTACCCTTCAAAAAACAAATATAGCAACTGGATAATGTATGAAAAATAATAGTGAAAAAAATAGTTGAGGCACAGGAAGTATCTATGACTTTTATTTATCTTTTATTAGACTCTAGGGAGCAGAATTAGCAGTTTGCATTTTCACTGAAAGCTGTTTAGTTTTCAGCAGTCCTGGGGAAATCTAAGAATAGAAATGGAATATAAAAGAACAAAGTTAAGTGAGCATATTGCGATTATAGTATGGAAGTTCTTGTTGTAAGCACGTACACTCATATATTAGTCTATTTCCCTTTGAAGCTTTCTGCCAACCCTTCTTTTCCTCTCTTATCAGTGTTATGGATATCCTCATTCAATTTACACCAGCTGCTCTCTGCATGTGTAATCATTTCATATCTTTAGGATAAAGCTTAATCTTTTACACTCAAGGAGTAATTATTATGGCAAATAGCTCTCCTTTTCCAAGGAGAATTGTCTGGGGTCAGTTTTATTTCCAGCGTTGATGAAAAGGAGAACAACATTGTGTTTGTTGGTACTGGAATTCCGTCAGCTGCAGAGAGATGTTGGATACCATTTCTTTCCCTGTTCCCTCACTTCCTCCACCCTTCTATCATAGATCTCTTTCTTTCCACATTAATTTGAGCACATGGCAGTAAGATACAATGTCTGACGTTGAAACTGCTACTAACATGATCTAATTTTTGATTCCACATGAGCTGGAAAATCTGACTTCTAAAATCTGACTAAAAAGTAAACTATGCCTTTCAAGTAACACCGATTCCATTTCCTAAAGTTTATTTTTGTGAAGATATTCATAATGATTTTTCATTGTCAGAACTTTTGGCTGGGTTTTTGGAAATTCTAAAGAAGATTTTTATGAGCCCTGTGTTTTTCATCAATAATAGGAATATTTATTTAAGTTTGTCTCAAGATCCTATATGTGATAGCATATTTTTTAAATTGAAAATGCTTCTAATCAAAGAGCCCAAGGAGCACTATGGCTTGTGATCATTTTTTCCATGGAAAAGGATTAAGGAAAGTATGTTCTTTACTCTTGTAAACAGTAATAATTACTTCTGTAGAACAAACATTACATGATTAAATGTTTTGTGTCCTTTATCTGAATTGTATTTTTGGTATTGTAAGATTCTTGGTACATCCTCCATGCCATCTCCTGCGAGAGATTTCTTCTAATTAGTGTGAATCCTCTGACGTCTCTTTCATGTATATTATGATTTCTAAAGCTTGAGAGACTGCATTAGTAGTGGAAAGGATGACAGCAAGAGCAAAGGAACAGTTTTTCTGCCTACTAGTGGGATGTGCCAAAGTCAACCATCAACCAAGACATGAGATTCTTTGCAAATTACATATGGCCCCTCTAAACACAGCAACATGATTCCAAATCAAACTCTGCACACCTTGCGAGACACTATATCCCACCAAGGCACTTTACTGCTGGGTATATATGTTTCATTTCTCAAGTGTGTTGAACTGGTCAAAGTTTGAGAAACACCCATCAAATTAGAAAAACTGTCAAATCAAACCAGCTGTTTAACAAATAGTTTATTTTAAAAATCCAGATAACTGTATTTTCTGTATTCATAATGATTCACCTGTGATTCTGAGCAGTCTTTTCAAATTTAACGTTCATCTGAATTAATTTACACAAATATTTTCAAGAAAATAAAATTGGAATTGGCTATCTTTGTTAAAATTGTTAACATTTAAAATTCTCAACACATTATAACACACTCATGTAATGATTTTGTTTGTTCAGAAACTGTTTTCACCTAAGGCTATGAGTTTTCCAGTTCTAGGCACTATATATTTTGTGCTCCAATATTATAGGCATTTGATGAAATCTTTAAAGGACAGAGGGTATTTATGAGGTGCAAGGGTGGTCCTCACAATTTACTTTAGACTTAACTATCACAAAATAATGATTATGCAGGATTTCTCACTTTACCAAGAGAACAACCTACCCTAAGTATATTGCTTCAAAACATAGCTAAGGAGGAAAAAGCGATTATTTTGAAATAATGAAATAATACCCAATGAGTTTTTAACCCTAATGGTAAATAAAATGCATAAAAAGATCTTGAAAAAAAGCCAATAATCAACTATGATTTTAAAAAGCATATTCTCTAGAAGTGCTTATCACTAGATTGCAGAAATACATTTTTTTACTCAAATTTAAATTGTTTTTACAGAAAAGTGGATGTTAAAGAATAAATGCTTACCTGATAGAGTTAACCTATCAATATTTGAAAGTCATCAAAGGTCATTTTTATTTAAAAGTTTGAGATTATATGACACTGTTCTATTGAACATTGTCATCAATTTGTTACCACAAATTATTTTTTAGGGAGGATGACCAGAAGCCTGTTAATATGTCAAGGAATAACTGTTTCTATCATCAGGGTGGCAGTAAACAGGCAATACAAAATTACAGTTGTGTAAACAAGCTCAAGATTAATGGTTTGCACACTGTTTTCCTTTCATTGGCCCCTTTGATAGGTCAAATGACCCTTTAGACCACCTACACTCACTCCAACCACACACAGGCACAGAGATTTTAGGATTTTCTTAGGATTTTTTTTTCCCCTGATAACCTGACTTTTATCGTTTAAAGAATCAGGAAGATGAAGAAAAAGGGCAAACTATGAGAAGAAAGAAAGAAAAAAAATTAGCATCATACCTTGTAATGCATGGTTCAGCCCAATATTATTTATATATGTAACTCACGCAATGCTTAAAACTAGGTTTAAAATCAATGGTAGGAGATCTCTAGAAAATAACATCAACTTTATACTGAATTTCCAAATGCCATTTATTTTTTTCTTTGTAAATCCTGCATTGCAAAAAAATGTTGCAGTTGATATCTGTGATTTGAGATTTCTCAGCAATTTAGCACTTTTTAAACTTAGGGCTCATTTAAAAATAATCCTATTCTTTCAATCCTACCACTTTCCTCAATCTGGGTGATGTTTTCTGAATAGCTAACAGAACTCTTGAGTTTTCACTATTGGTTCCTTAATTACCTTAATTACCTCATTTTTTCCTAGATTTATGCTATTCTCCAAAAATCTTTTTTTTTTTTTTTACAAAGGGGAGTTTCTACCTTAAGGCTTAACCCATACTTTTGATACTGGAGTTTAAAATACAAACAAAATGGAACAGCTTTACTTTAAGAATATCTATTTGAAAGGTTAAGAAAAACATGCATTAATACACTGTGTTGTTTCAGTAATTGGAAACTTTATTTTCAAGCTTACTGTAATATTATTGCATATGATATAGTGTTTTGCTTAGAATCCACAAATCTGTCCTTTATAGGAGGGTTTTCAAATGTCCTGTTTCTCTTTTATAACTATTAGGCAATCTTGCTAGGCAAACTTTTATAATTTATATATCCAAAAATGCATTTTCCCCTTAAAGTTAGAGAAGCAGCAACAATTTAGTTTATTTTCCAAAATTTAAGTGTTACAAAAGATTCACTTCAAAGACAAATTAAAATTTAACAGTGAGTGCATCCATATAGCAGGGAGAGACATCAAGAGAAAAAAGTCAGAATACAGAAATATCTCAATATCTCTAGAGCTAAAGATATTTATTGTTATTGACCCTAGACATGTTACAATTTTACAGATCATTTTTTCCAAAAGGAATTGTATTTTGTATTCTTTAGGCTATATGTTGCAAAAAAAAAAAAGTCTGTTTCCATCTACTACAAAAATCAAATCGTTTGCATTGCTTGTCCCTCTTTCAGTACATTTCTAAATATTAAACAACCTTTGTTTTCTAACACAGAGAAAATGTAGCCTTTTGAAGTATCCTGGTAGGAAAGTGTTTTAGAAAATGTCTCATAAAAAATAACAAGACAAAAAGAAAAAGTGCTAAAGGAGAAACAGTTCAAACCACCGATTTGGGGTGTCACAGGAGTATATTCCTTTTGTGGAGAAATCTGACAAGCATTACCTCAGGGATATAACAAGGCAGAAAAATGGATGTTAAGCAAAGAAAAATGAAGGCAATTGGAAGCAGAATAAAGAAAGCAAAGCAAGGCAAGTTGGGCCTTTATGTTAAGGAAGAAGCAAAGAGCATTGCAATAAATACATATAATATTACATGCCAAAAGTAGAAAATTTATTTAATAATAATACAAGTGCTTGAAGTTAATTTTTCACAGCATTCAATACTTTATTTCATGAGAAGACAAATTAATGGGTACATAAACAAATGGGTTATTCTAAATCTTTTGTAAGTCTCAGGTTTATTCCATTATAAAGAAACTTAACTAATTTTATGTGGGAAGGTTGTGTTTTGAGTTTTCTTCTTTATATATTACTTTATAGATATTTCTGTATGTATATATATATACATATAAACAGATGATTATATCTATGAAGACATTTCTTTGTAAGTATACAAATTAATTCTCCATATCAACTATGCTAGCAGATATGGAAAAATATATAGTAACTTACATTAAAGTGACCTATTATTTCCAAAAAGAAGTGAAAATAAGTATGTTTTTTGAGTGGGGAGAAGTTACCTACTATGAATATATTTTAAATTAAATCAATTCATCTGTGCAAGTTGTGCTTAAAGAAATAATTTTATTCCTTGCCTATTAATATAACATATACCCATAAAAGCAAATTAGGATACTTTAAAAACTTTTAAAATCTCTACCCAAAAACATTTCATTAAAAATATTTTCCCAGTCTCTCTTCTGTGCACAGTGTATTGTTGTTCTTTGTTTTGACTTTGTTGTTCTAGTTTTGTTTGTTTCATATTCATGTATACATATATAGTCTTTTATTTTTCACTGAAGTTTTTTATCATAAACATTTCCTATACTAGTATAAATGGGTATAAAAGGCATTTTCAGTAAAAATATATTCACATCAAGTGAATATAGAATGTTATACTTATTTTCTTATGGCTAATATACTTTTACCTCTTAACATCTACTCAAGAGTTAAGTTCTGTATAAGAGTGTAAGACTGATACATATTATAAGGACCTATTAGACATAATAGTACCATAAAACAGATACATATTACATGATATTCATGTAATGGTTAATGATAATATTTAATTTTCAACATATATAAAATAGTGTAAGGTAAAAAAGAGTTCATATATAAAATATGAACTATAGTGTTCTCTTGTTAGGAGAATATTTAGTGGTATAAATGCAAATAGTATCATTGCCACCCCATATTTAATTGCATTGTCTATGAGTGTGGGTGGTGGGGAGGGAGCTTAGATCATCTAGAGTTTTATGGACCACTGTAAGGACATTGATTTATGCTCTGGGTGAAATGGGAGTGTCGGCAAGGTTTTGAACAGAAAAGTGACATGAACTTACATATAAGGATCACCCCAGATGCTATTTTGAGAAGAGAATAGAAGCTATGGGACCTGTTAGGTTGTTCTTTGCAGTAATCCAGGTGAGAAATAATGGTGGCTTGAACCAGACTCGTAATAATGGAGGATTGAGAAGTGACCAATTATAAGTGTAGAGCCAATTACTTTTACTGATGGATTAGACATTGGGTATTGGACAACAAGATCAGGCAAGATTGACTCCATGGTTTTGTTCTGATCAAAGCCAAAGAAGGAGATGTCATCTAATGATATGAAAAAGATTGTGCAAGGAACATAATTATCCAGGGAAAGGTAGGGTAGATTTGGGTGGAGTGCCGAGGTTAGCATTTCAGTTTTAAAATAAATTATGAACCAAAAATTCAAGAGAAAATTTAAAGTAAGCATTTGGATATATGTATCTAAAATTTAGTAGGAAAAGAAGACTAGGTGGAGGTCCCAGTGAGAGTGGGGAAAAGCCAAAAATATATAATGTTCTGGAAGTCAAGTAAAGAGTGTATATAAAAAACTGAAGTCATCAACCTGGTCAAAGCCTGGTAATTGATCAACATAAGGTAAAAACTGAGAACTGACTGTCGAATTTAGCAATAAGGAAGTCATTTAAAAATGTTGTTACTTTTCCATTATAAAGATAATACATGTCTAAAAAAGACAAATAGAGGATATTAGACAAGAGAGAAAAGGAAAACATATAAACAATTCTTTTTTGGGATAGTGAAGAACAGAGAAGATTGCAACAATTTTTGGGTGAAACTTTGTGAAGAGGTTTTCAATTAGTTTGATTTAAGAGTGTAAAAATATGACATGTTTGTATAAAGATGAGAATGATGAGTTGAGAAAGAAAGGTGATGATTTAGGAGAGAAACTGGAGTATTGATTGACAATACACTAAACTACATTACATCACATGGGCTCTTGTACACAAGTGGTGGAACTGGCTTTAGCTAGGCATATGGAGACACCATGTATGTTAAGGAGAAAAGGCAGAGAATATGGGTTCACATGCTGGCAGAAGGGTATATGTGTTGGTGGACGTTTGTGGAAGTTCATTTCTGGTTGCTTTTATTTTCTCACTAAAATATGCAGCAAGATCATCAGCTAAAAGTGAGGATAGAGGAAGAGATGTTTTGGGTTTGAGAATTTTAGCCACAGTTTGAAGTTAGTACACTCCAAGTGGTTGAAAGCATTTCTTCAGCTATTTTCTACCACCCATATTATTTATAATTTCCCAAAGTTAAGCTTTATTTTTTTCCAAAATGAAGTGGTTTTTTTTTTTTTTTTTTTTTGCATTTAAAAAATTTATTGACATATATCACACATACATAAACATATTTAAACAATAAATGTATAGTAATAGTTGTAAACTTACAAAACAAACATGCATAACATCATAGAGGGACATCACACCTCACCCTACTACCAATACCTTGCATTGTTGTGAGACATTTGTTACAAATGATGAAAGAATATTGTCAAAATCTTACTACTAACTATAGTCCTTATCTTACATTTGGTATATTTTCCTCAACTTACCCTATTATTTTTTAAATATATTTTTATGGCAGAAGTTGTAATCTTACAAAACAATCATGCACATGTGCAGAATTCACATACAAAACCCCTCTATCAACACACCACACTGTGGTGGAACATTTGTTACAGATTTTGAGATAATATCAGCAGACTATTACCAGGGGCATAGTGTAAATCTGACACACTTTTTCCATACTTCACCATTATCAACACAGTACATCTTTGACTTAGATGCATGAATATTAATTTATTACTGTTATCTACAGTCCATAGGTCACCCCAGTGTATTTTTCCCTGCTTCTGCACATTCCCATTACTGTGCAATAGTGATGTACATCTGCTCTAGCTCACAAAGGACACTCTTGCATTTATACATCAACCACAATTCTCATGAACCTCTGGGTTTTCTGTGTAATTCAGTTCCTACATTATTCTCTAGCTTTCTTTCAATAGGCATTTACATTCCTAGACTACCCTTTTCAGCCACATCCCCATTCATAAACCAGCTGTTACTCACTATAATGTGTTACCATCAACTCTATACACCTCCACACTTTTATAATAAAGTTAATTAAAACTCCTACATACATTAAACATCAGTAGTCCATCTCAGTCCTCCTCTTATTTTCTTTAAGAATCTACCACTGACCACCAGGTCTTGAAGATATTTTCCTACATTTTCTTTTGGAAGCTTTATGATTCTTGCTTTTATATTTAGGCTTTTGGTACATTTTGATACATGTGAGATAGGGGTCCTCTTTCCTTCTTTTGACTGTGGATATCAAATTCTCTCCACACCATTTGTTGAATGGACTCTTCTACCCGAGCTAGGTGGGTTTGACAGGCTTGTCAAATATCACTTGGCTATAGATGTGAGGGTCTGTTTCTTAACCATCAGTTTGGTTCCATTGGTCTATGTGTCTGTCTTTATGCCAGTACCATGCTGTTTTTACCACTGTAGCTAGGTAATATGATTTAAAGTCTGGAAGTGAGAGTCCTCCAACTTCACTTTTCCTTTTTAAGATATTTCTGGCTATTCAGGACCTCTTACTCTTCCAAATAAATTTGAAAGTCATATTTTCCATTTGTTTAAAAAGTGCTGGTGGAAGTTTTATTGGCATTGCATTGAATCAGTATACCAATTTAAGTAGAATTGACATCTTAATGATATTTAATCTTCCAACCAGTGAGCATGGAATGTTCTTGCAATTATTTAGATCTTTTTTGATTTCTTTTAATAATGAGTTGTAGTTTTCGGAATACAAGTGCCCTACAATGTTGGTTGAGTTTATTCCTGAATATTTTTTCTTGACTTTCTCCTCAGATTGTGCATTACTAGTGTCTTTTAAGGTCTATTTCATCTAATATAAGCATAGATACTCCAGTTGTTGTTTTTTTGTTGTTTGTTTGTTGTTGTTGTTGTTGTTTTGGTTACTGAATGTGTGGAATATCTTTTTCCAGCCTTTCACCTTCAACTTATTGGTATCCTTGTGTCTAAGGTCAGTCTCTTGCAGATAGCATATAGGTGACTCATTTTCTTATCCATCCCGCCTGTCTGTATCTTTTGATTGGGAAGTTTAACCCATTAACATTCAATATTGTTACTGTAAAGGCAGTTCTTATTTCATCCATCTAGACCTTTGGGTTTTATTTGTCATATTTTATTTTCACCACTCTTGACACTTTCAGTTACTTTTACTGATATAATCTTCATTTCTAGATTCTCTTCCAACCCTCTCTCTCCAGTCTTTTCTTTTCAGACTCTAGCACACTCTTTAATATTTCCTGCAAAGCCAGTCTCTTGGTTACAAACTCTCTCAGTTTCTCTTTACCTGTGAGTATTCTAAACTTTCCCTCGTTTTTGAAAGACAATCTTGCTGGATATAAATTCTTGGCTGGAAATTTTTCTTTTGCAGTATTTTAAATATATCATACCACTGTCTTCTTGCTGCCATGGTTTCTGATGAGAAATCGGCACTTAATCTTAATGGCTATCCCTTATATGTTATGCATTGCTTTTCTTTTGTTGTTTTCAGAATTCCCTCTTTGTCTTTGGCATTTGACATTCTGATTACTACATGTCTCAGAGTTGGTCTATTCAGATTTATTCGGATGGGAGTATGTTGTGCTTCTTGGACATGGATATCCATGTCCCTTCAATAGTGTTGGGAAATTTTCTACCATTAATTCTTCAAAGATTCTTCCTGCCCCTTTTCCCTTCTCTTTTCCTTCTGGGAGACCCATGACATGTATGTTTCCATGTCTCTTGCTGTCGTTTAGTTCCCTGAGACCTTGTTCAATTCTTTCCATTCTTTTCTTCAACTGTTCTTTTGTATGTTTGCTTTCAGAGGCCATTTCTTTAAGCTTACCAATCTTTTCTTCTGCCTCCTCAAATCTGCTATTATATGATTCCAGTGTATTTTTAATTTCATTTATTGCGCCTTTCACTCCCATAAGATCTGCTATTTTTCTATGTATGCTTTCAAATTCTTCTTTGTGCTCATCCAGTGTCTTCTTAATATCCCTATTTTTTTTTAGCCATCTCAATGAATTTATTAAGTAGATTTGTTTGAACATCTGTAATTAGTTCTCTCAACTCCTTTATATCATATGGAGGCTTATCATTTTCCTTTAACTGGGCATATCTTCCTGTTTCTTGGTGTGGATTGTAATTTTTTCGTTGGTATCTTGACATCTCACTTACTAGATGTATTTATTCTGGGTGCAGTTTCTCTCTTTAGTTTAAGGCTTTCTCGCCCTTTCTCCCTTGCTGGTTGTGTAGTAAGAGCTGAGGATGTAGTTGGTGCTATAAGCTGTGGAGGCTCAAGCTGCCCGCATTGCCGAAGGGACAGATGAAGGTTCTCCCAACTTTCTCCTTTGCCAGGGGTAGGGATAGAACCACAGCCATGTGTAATAATCCAAGTCATGCAGGCCTAGATGCTACTTGCCAAGAGAGACTGATGAAGATTTATGCTCCTTCCTCCCCTACCTGGAGCAAGGCTAGAGCTGCAGGTTTGGGCAGCAGCCTATGCCATGTGGGTCCAAAATGACCAAAGTTACCCTGGTAGATTTCCGACTATTCAATCTGTGCCAGCTGAATGTACCTGCAGTTACTCAGAGAGGCTGATGCATGGCCTGCTAGCCTCCACCTGGCTAGAGTTGGGGCTGAAGCCTAAGCTAGGGCTGCAGTCCAATCTGGGTGAAAGGAGCAGGTCCTTACCATCACTGTGATTTTCAGTCAGCCCTGCTTCCCTTCATGTTGGGGCAGAGTCAAAATGGTGGCTACCAGCCCTCTCTGACCCGGACAGGACCAAACCCCAGCTGTTCCTAGGGTTATACTCCAGCCAGCCAAAGCCAGCAAACAGGTAGCTGTAGTAAGTGGCCAACCATCTCTCCCTCTGCTGTTTTTGGGAAACAGAGCCTCCAACTCCAGCCACAAAACAGCTCCTGAGGCAGCTTGTGCTGCCAGAGTAGAATGATCACCAGCCTCTGTGGCATGGCCAGAGAGGTGGTTGCAGGTACCCCCATGTTCCTCCCTGCCAGTGGTGGGCCTGGGACTTAGGCTAGAACTGCAGTCTTATCTGGACAGGAAGAAGCCAGTCCCTACTATCACTGTGATGCTCAGTCAGCCCCGCTTCCCCTTGTGCCAGGGGCAGAGTCAAAATGGCAGCTACAGGCCTCTTTCTGACTTGCACATGTTCAAACTTTAGCTGTTCTTAGGATTATACTTTAGTCAGCCGAGTTCACTAATCAGTAGCTGAAGTTGGTTCCCACCCCCCACCCACCCCGGTTTTGGGAAGTGGTATCTCCAATTCCAGCAGCAGAATAGCTTCTGGAGGGTAGGCACTGGCCTCCGGGGTATAGAGAGCTCTACTCATGAATCTTCTCTGCAGATGGGCAGTCTCCTCCTTCCATTCTTTCAAGAAGGCTGCAGGATGCTCTTCTGCTCTCCTGGAGCTCCCAAACAAGTCCTTTAGATAGCTCTGAGTGATCATTAATTACCCTGCAGCACGAGCTGAATCTAGGGGCTCCATACTCTGATGCCAAAATGAAGTTTTAAGATAGATATCTTTTGTCTACTCTCTCATTCATGTGATTAATTAAGATGATTTTATAATGTTCATCATTCAATTATATATTTTATTTAGATTAAGAATCAGAAGTACAGATATTTCTTTCAAATTTTACAGAAAAAGGTAGGAGTTGAGTTGGAGAGAGAGGTAGAAAACATCCAGGGAGGAAATGCCAGTACACAAATTTACTTACCAATTTTCTTCCTAACTCAATGTTTCTGTGTGTGTGTGGTGGGGGAGGGCTGTGTAAATATATAAAATTCATATGTAATTGAAAGTTTTCATTGGTACACAATTTCAAGCCATCTATCCATATATGTTTACAATGCAGTATCATTTTAGAACTCAATGAATTCCTGCTTAGACTGGAAGCATACTGACCTCTGGGGTGGAGGTGAGGTATAGAATTTCCCTATTAGAATATGAGGCCAAGGTGGTTCTGTTTTCCTCTAGTAATGCCTAATTGTCAAAGATTGAATAAAAGATAACCCCTTTGTGATGGATTGAATTGTGTATCCCAGTTTGGATATGTTTTTGGTCTTGGTCTGCAATCTGATAGATGTGGACCCACTGGAAATAACATCTCTTCAAAATATTACTTCAGTTAAGGTGTGGCTCAATACCTTAAGGTATTGGATTACTGGAGTCCTTTATAAATAGACTGAATGTCAGATGAAGAGAGAAGCCATGGGAGCAGGCAGAAGCTGGAAGTAATGGAGCCCAGAAGACAAAGGAGGAGATGCCGCCATGTGTGTTGTCATTTGACGGAAAAGTCAAGGAACGAGGCTCACAGGCAGCCAAGCCCAGAATAGTCGTCTGGGGGAAAGCATTGCCTTGCTGATGACTTGATTTTAGGCTTCTCCTACCCTCAAATATGTAGCCACTATTTAAACCAGCCCATTGTATGGTATGTTTTAGAAGCTAGAATATGAAAACACCTTTAAAAATATACATTAAATAAAGGACTAAGCTTCTGAGACATGGGAATAAGAGATAATTCACTATTTATTTTTTACTTTGCTCTTAATTTTTCCTCCAAATTAAATTTAAGGTTATAATTTTTCTCCTTTAACATTAAAATACTGAAAGTAGTATGACCAAAGTATGGTCACAACTGATATTTTCTGCTAGCCATTAATATTTATTTTATCCAAATGTCTTTTATTAACCAATATTTTAAAAAGCACAGAAAGTTCTTTTCTGTGGAAAATATTGAATATGTGTTTTTAGAAAATAATAACAAAAGTCATCTAAAAATCATATAATTCCATGCTCTAAGAGAGAAATAAGCACAGTTTCATTTACTTAATTTTTTTCAAAACCCATATTTCATTTAATTTTGTCATTATTTTATCATTTATGATTCATTAGTTTTCTTAGTGTTTTTTCTTTCCTTACCTCATTTCTTCAGTAAAAAGTTAATATTTTTAAGTTGCAATGTTAAGTTTTAATAACCACTATTTAAAAATATTTAACTTGTTATGTGAAATGTATGAGCTTATTATAAATAGTTAGCTTGCAGATACCACATTATTATAAAACCAAGTATTTCAAGTTTTTGGAATTAAATTTTAAGAAAATACAAATTAGGAACAAAAGGTTATATACAACAATATTGATTTTGGAATCATTTGTTTAACTTTTTTTTTTTGAATATGTAGTTTCATCTTCATATCTGAAAAGACTTATGAGAAGTTTTTGTGTGGTTATTATAATTTTTATTTCTGTTTTATTTCATAAAATTTCATAAATAACAATGGAAATAAAAGTAATTTCATTCAGAAAGACATTACTTGTTAAGATTAAACAAGTATTTTAGTTTAGATGAAATGTATTAGCAAAGAATATTGGGAAATGTTAAATGTATTAGTGAAAACAAATACAAATTTGTTATACATCAAAGAAGTATACGATATGCATAGGAAAATGTGAAATAGTTATGAATTATCCACTATCTATTGCAAGAGATTTGCCATGTATTTGAAAAAGTCACTATTTAATTTCTTAGGCGTTGAATCAAACATCATGAATGTGTCATTTTAAACAAGGGGAATGTTTTCACTCATGGTTTGTGGCTGGGAAAAAGTCCAAAGCATCTTCAAAGAGATGCTTTCTTCCCAAAGACTGGTGTTGCGGAGCTGGTTGCTGGTAATCCTCAGTTCTTAGTTTGTTACAGAGCAAGTCACATGGCAGCATCTCTGGGTCTCTCCCTTCTCTTTCAGATTCTATTATGTCCAGCTTCTAGTTGTTCCCTCTAGGGCTTTCTCTTTATCTGTCAGAATTTTACTCCACTTATAAAGGATAGGCTTAAGACCTTTCCTGATTGAAGTGGGCCACATTTTTCTGAATTGAAGTAACCTCATCAAAAGGTCCTACTTCCAATAAATTCACCTGCACAGAAATGCATTAGAATTAAGAAGATGTTTTTCTAGGGTACATATAGCTTCAAACCACCACACTCCACCTTTTGAATCCCAAATAAATTCATTCCATCACAATATACCAAAAGCCTTAAATCATTTCAGTAACAATGCTTAGTACAAAGTCTCAACGAAATTGGTTATAGGCATGATCTATCCTGGAGCACAATTCCCCTTTGTCTCTGGACCTGTGAAGCCTAGAAAACAAGTTATGTGTCCCCAATATACCATGGAGAAATAGGCATAGAATGAACATTTCCATTTCCATAGGGGGGAAATGAGAAGGAAACAGGGGTCCAGGGTCCCAACCAATCCTGAAAACCTGCAGGGCATGCTCCATTAGATTTTACAGTTTAAGAGCCATGTATGGAATTATGTTTTGTCCACCAGGCCTGATGAAATGGCGGTCTCACCCTTCAAAGTACTTGTGCAGTGGCCGTGCTCTCCGTTAACACTTTGGTGAAGGCTCCACCCTCTCCAAGCATCTGAAAGACAGCCAGACTCTCTGCAATCCCTGGGGCACAGGCTCCACCACTCCAAGTACTGTGGTGGCAGCACTCTTTCTGAATGGGGCAAAAAGCTGCTCTCTCCAAGTGCCAAAGCAGACTTATCCTCTCCACACACAAGGGTGAGTCTGCTCTCTTCGCCTGAGAAGATGTCTTTGGCCCAATCCTTAGCTTCAGTGGTTCTACCCATGCAGTGAATTTTCCTTCACTTTGTCCTTTCACGGTCTCTTTTAGTCCTGGCTGGCAGTGGTTCTGTGCATACATATTAAGCTAAAAAACTCGTTGATTTTGCATGTAGTTCACAGGGGTCCAAACCATCAGACAAAATAACTTTCCACAGACCTTTCCTAGATAGCTGCACCTCCAATCCTGATTTCCATGACAATGCTAACTGTCCACATGTTTTGTTGAACTCTTACGTGGAACACTATTCTCTGGGAACTCACTTTCTGGAAGTGTGTAATTTTTCAAACTACCAGTTTCTGGTTGCTTTGTGCCCAGGAGTTCAGTTCTCAACCTATTCCTTTCTTCTCACAATTTATAATAAGCTACAAGGAGAAACTAGGCTGTACTTTCCAAATTTGGCTTGGAAATTTTCTTAGTTAAATACCCTACTTCAGCACTCTTGGGTTGTGCCTTCCTACAACATCAGAACTCTATTTCACCAAGTTCTCTGCCAATTTGAAACAAAGATCACCTTTTGTATTAGTCTGCAAAATACCAGAAGTCTGTTGGCTTTTATAAAAGGTATTTATCTGGAGTAGAAGCTTACAGTTACCAGGCTATAAAGCATAAATTACTCCCTCACCAAAGTCTGTGGCCACATGTTGGAGCATGATGGCTGCTGACATCTGCAAGGGTCCAGCCTTCCTCTTCCTCTTAAGGCTCCATGGTCCCAGCTTCTTCCAATATCAGCTGTAGGCTGGGACAAGTCTCATCTCTCTCCAGGGGCTCATTTCTCTCTGGGCTCAGCTGCTCTGTTCTCTCCACAAGGTGAGCTGTAGACTATCAAGTTCTCTCTCTTCCCGGGGCCACTGCTGTGTTTATGGATCCATCTCTATGTCTCTATTCCTCTGTGTTCTTCTCCTCTATGTTAACTTCCCGGGGCTCCAGCTCAAAACTCGACAACTGTCTCCTCTGCCATGTCATTTTCTCTGTGAGTCCTACTGGTGTGGCCCAATGAAAGCCTTAATCATAATTTAATCAAGTAAGAATGAAACCTCTGAATCCAATACAATTTAATACACCCAGAGGAACAGACCAGTTCACAAACATAATCCAATATCTCTTTTTGGAATCCATAAACAATTTCAAACTGCTATACTTTTCTTCCATTTTCCAATAACACATTCATTATTTCCTTTTGAGACCGCATTGGAAGTATCTTAAACATCATCTACCACAGTCCCTTCAATGCAACCTATGCGTCTTCTGTCAAGTGCCTCCCAATTCTTCCAGCCTCTACCCATTACCCTATTCCAAAGTGTTTTCCATATTTTATGATATTTGCAATAGCAGCAACACGCTTTCCTGGTACCAAAATCTGTTTTAGTTTCCTAGGCTGTTCAAGCAAATACAATTAAATACATTGATTTAAACAATGGGCATTTATTTGTTCATGATTTGAGGTTGGGAAAAATTCCAAATCAAGGTCATAAAGGCTATGCTTTCTTCTTGAAGGCTATTGTTCTGAGGCTGGTTGCCAGCAATCCTTGATTCATCACATGGCAAGGTGCATAGCAGCATCTCTAGGTCTCTCCCTTCTCTTCTGGTTTCCATTAACGTCTAGCTTCTGGCTGCTTGCTCTGTGAACTTCTCTCCATCTGTCTGAATTTTGCTCCACTTATAAAGGACTCTAGTAATAGGATTAAGACCCATCCTTACTCAGGTGGGCCACATCAACCTTCTTAACTGATGTAATCTCATCAAAGGGTCCAACTTCCAATGAGTTCACATCCACAGGAATAGATTAAAGAATGTGTTTTCCTTGGGTACATATAACTTCAAACCACCAATGTCGCTTTCTTAATTTGAATTGTCACAGTAAGAATATGCTTCTTTTTTATTTTTAATATGTTTTTCTTAGTAATAAATGAATATTTCTATTTAATGAGGCTTCAGATTATTTCAGAAACTTAAATGTTATATGATTTAAGAGTTTAAGAGAAACACCTGTAAATAGATTGTAAATAACATGTATTTTGGAAAAAAACTTGGATGAGGTTAATATAAAGTATTTTAGTTTTCTAGGCTGCTCATGTACATACCATGCAATGGATTGGCTTAAACAATGGAAATTTATTAGCTTATAGTTTTAAGTATAAAAGAAACCCCAAAGCATTGTATCATCGAGGCAATGCTTTTTCTCCAAAGACTCTGGCATTCTGGGGCTGCCTGTCAGCAATCCATGGTACATAGTTTGTTACATGACAAGTCACATGGTGACGTCTCCTTGTCTCTCCCTTCTCTTCTGGGTTCCATTGATTTAAACTTCTGGCTGCTTCCTCTGCACGTTTCTCTTTCTCTGTCTGAATTCACTCTGTTTCTAAAGGAATTCAGTTATAGGATTAAGACTCATCCTGACTGAGGTGGGCCATAAATATTTAACTGAAGTAACCTCATTAAATTCCTACTAAGAATGGGTTCCCACCCACAGGAATGGATTATATTTAAGGGCATAGTTTCTGGGCTACATACAGCTTCAAACTGCCACATCAAGTAATAATAGCAGAAAGTAATTCTGGAATAAACGTGATGCTCAATCATGCATAATAGATTAGACAATCTTACTTCTTTCTATATTCTACTTACCACATCCTAGGCTCTTTCCTTTAACACTTTTTTTCTGCATGCATCTATGCTGGGATAAAAACTGTAATCCATATAGAAAGTTAAAATGATAAAGGCTAAGAAAGAAAGAAAAGAAAAAGAGACAGATAAAAGGAAGGAAGGGAAGGAGTAAGAAAGGGTTAAAAAAGACAGCTCACATGCTATTTACATGAAGTAGTGTAAGAATGGTGCCTTTAATTTGATTGCTATCTAAATATATTACCATTATTTGATTATTTCAAATAAGTTTATTTAAAAATATTATATAAACATTTAAATTTATTCATTTTCATAATCAATTTAAGGGCCATCATTTTGCTTTTTATTGCTGTAAAATATACAGACAAAGTCCTTTGCATAGATATCTGAATATGTTCTATTCTTTTTTGGTCAGTGAAAGAGAATAAAATAACTAATAGAGATAAATAAAAACAGAAAATGTCTTGAATAAGATCATGTAACTTAGTGTGATTATTGAATTCTTAGACATTTTTATCTGATATTCAATTATCATAAGTAAAACAAATTTAAATTTAAAATACTCAATATTTTAGGGTATGCTACAGAAATCATATTTGAAAAAATTGTTAACACACTCATGTATATTTTGAGGACATGACTTTTCTTTCATCAGCAGTAGGCCCCTTTCTGCTTCATAGTTATTAAAATTATTAGAATTGCTAGGAAAGTCAGGGACACATGCTTAATGGTCATCTCCAAGCCCTCATCTACCCCCTCACCCACCTCTTTTTTCATTGTGCAATGGTGTTTCAGTCTGTTTCCATTGCACAACCCCAGGGAAGATGGGTCTAAAAAAAAGTCGAACTAGACTGAAACCCGGAAACTGGAAACAAGCAGTCCCAGATGCTATTCTGTGCAGGCATTCTCAGTGGCAGGGCTCTCTCCTCCTCAGGTGGATAAATACTTCACATTCAAACAGCACAGGGTCTCCCCTCCAACACAAAGTAAAGCATGTGGAGCTGCCATCCAGTATCACTCCTGAGCAGTTTGGCCTCCTCGGGAATCAAGCAACGATGAGATCTCTTCCCCTGCTATTTTGGAAACTTTGTGCTGTGTAAGAAATAAATTAGTTATTTGCTGAAATTCTCTATTGTTCTAGAGCCTGTGTTCCTAGGCACACCATCTAGTAACTCATTCCACAAGAGCAGTAGTGCAAAAGGAAAATAAAACACTAACATTCAGATTCTAATATTAAAAATATAATTTTCAACAAGATGTTAGACATGAAAGACAAGCATTGTAAAGGAAGAAACTACTTTTTATATCCTTGTACCTCTCCCTTTAACCAATTCAAGTTTCCCTTTCTGTGAACTAGACAATAGAGGTAAGTTTTAGGATAATGGGAAGAAGTTACAGGACACTCTGAGTCTGAAGGAATTATAGGTAAAATACCAGGCAAAGAAGCTGTCAGATTTACGGCCTAGTTTCTCCTTTCTAGCTCTGGCCTTCAAGAGTAGTTGTGTTAATTGGTTTGATAAGAAACTGAAGACAAGGGGCTTTTGTCCCGTTGTCCACTTTGGAAAATTGGAAGAGACTGCTTTGCAAAGGATCCTGGGCCCCCTTGGAGACAGCACTGTGGTTGTGTGAATGGAGAAAAGTTCCATAGCTATATATGATGTGGAGTGATGCCCCAGACTTCTCTTGTTGCCCAAGTGGCAAGAACTTGCTATCTTGGGGTAGAGTGACTGGGCCAATGTTCCTGATGGAAGAAATGATAGACATTCTGACAACGCATCAGGAGCTCAGTCTGACTAAGTTAGCGAAGAGCCATTGACTGAGTTGGGAAAAAATATATTGCATGTTTATTAGCCCCAGGTGTCAGTAGAAAATGCCAGCAGAACGTTTTAAGAAAGGAGCAAGCCAACCAAATATTGCAATAGACACCATGGGATACCCACTCTTCAGTGGTCTGAAAACCAGTATGTATCTGATGAATGAATTCAAAGGCTCTTTTCTCTTAGATGTTTAAGAGCCCCCCAATAGACTGAATCCCTCCTTTCAACCTCACACCATCTTTGAGAAACTCAAGTCTACAGGGAGTGTGGAAACAAGAAAATCAAGCTATCACTTTCCAAGGATTGAATATTTCCTTAGAAGGCTGTTAAAATATTGGATCAGATTAAGTCTTAAACAAAATTGGATTAAATGTAGTTCTTTATTTTCAGCTTATCATGAAGAAAGTCATGTCTGCCATAGACAAAAACAAAACAAACTATTTTTTTCTAGCTCTTCTGATCATAGGGTGAGCAACATTTGCATCTCTGTACCACAAATATCAAGTGAGCATAGAAAGTGTTAATATTGCAAAAGTTAAAGATAAGTTCAATTCTGCAGGGAAACTAGAAAGGAGGAACTAGAGAGTAATAATTATACTTCTCTTTCTCTATGATTAACACTGTTACAAGCACTATTTTATTTTTAATTTTTTCAATATCCCAGTTACCATTTTACAACTAGAGATTATGTGGCATCATATCAATAAGCATATTGATATATGTAGTTTGATTACTATATTATGTTATTATTTGGTAGTTGTTCTTATATAATGCAAGATATAGAATTTAGTAATTTATGAAATCCTTCATTGTAATGAAGATTAGAGTTCAAGTATTTCTGCCTGTTATTTCATTTAAAATAAGGAGATAAGCATAATTATGAGAAACTAAGGCAGCAATCTTTGGAAAAAGAGAGCTTTAATTATTTTAAGCCAAAATAAGTATGCAATTAACTTTCATAAAATTATAAAAAATAAAAAAATACATTTATTTCTCCCAAAGAGGTGGACAATATTGGAGGTCAGAAGGATGGATTGAATTTATTTGGAAGATCTTCAATTTCCTGCATTAGTAAAATAATACATAGTTCACTAAATTTGCAAGAGTATAAATTTAATATCCAAACTAAACAACTGAAATTGAAATAGAAATAATGCCTCTTGATTTTATCTACCCTATTAGAAGATTTAAGACTTTACTGAACAACTCTTGAAATACTATTCATCAATAAACCCTAACTCATCAGTACCCTGTTCCTTAAGTGGCACTTACCAGCACATCTCAAAGTCATTATTATTTTGGAGGCTCCTAGGCTCCTATTTTACAATAAAATTCACTTGGTACATTATTGATTGCTTCATAATGCAAAATATGTGTCTCTGTGTGTATATAAACTCACACATATATATGCCTTTTTTCTTCCAATTAGAGAAATTTATTCTCTCTTGATTCATTATTGTCAAGATAATAAGCACCCAATAAATGTGTTTTATATCCATAATAACAAATATAATAGGCATACACAGGTTAAGGAAGAAACATAAATGACTCTTGCCAAGAATTCGACTAGATTAATGGAAGTAGAAATACACAGGCAAATTTTAAACTGGTCACAAGCACCCGGAATAACTTGACATTAATCAATGTTTCTCTGGGAAAATGAATAACTTCAGTTGAGAGTGTCTCCTGTAGATTTTCTCACGAGTTTAATGGGATTCAGTGCATATTGGGCTATTGTTATTGATTCCTTTCAAATGCAAAAAAGTAAGTTACAGATTTATTTATTATGGAGTATGTAAATTATCTTATAGTTACAAATTTTAATATAAGAGTATTAAGATTTCTAAAACGTAGGATTTTGGAGAGTTTATTCATATTCAAACAAATTAAAGTATTTTTTTAAATTTATTGAAGTATGTCATTCATACGTGAACATACATAAACTATAAGTGTTCAGGAAACATCGTGATCTTACAATACAAACATGCATAACATCATACAGGGCTCCCACACATCAAGCCTCCAAACACCCTGCATTGTTGTGAAACATTTGTTAACGAATCATGAAAGAGCATCGTCAAAGTATTACTACTAACTGTAGTCCGTATCTCCCTCCCCCATACTTTTTAAAAAAGTATTTATTTACTTTTATCCATTTTTACTGCCTCCCCCCACCCCACCTCACCCCCATTTTTGCTGTTTCTGTATCCATTCACTGGGCAACTCTCTGTCTGTTTCCTGCCCTCTCTTCTCATCCTTCTCCCTTTGTCTTCACTGAGATTCAATCCTCGGAACCTCCGATGTGGGAGAGAGGTGTCCTACTCTGTGCGCCACCTTAGTTCCCGGTTTTTTGGCACGTCTCATCTTGGCTCTCCCTTGTGTCACTCTCCTGTTATGTCATCATCTTACTGCATGGCTTGGTGGGGCCTGGTGGCCCATGAGCCTTCTATATTTTTATATTTTTTATTTTTACCAGGAGGTCCCGGGATTGAACCCAGGTCCCTCCACGTGGGAGAAGGATGCGCAATCACCCAAGCCACATCTGTTCCCCTGCTAGATCTCTTAAGGCTGACCAAAGATACCCAAAGTTGCAGTCTTTTCCCATACAGGATGGTCATATAATGAATCAGACTTAGTTTATCACCAGCATTCTAAAAACCAGACCTAGGGAGGAAAACTAGGTCTGGGGACACATGCATGGTTTTTAATATAGGGATGCTTAGCCTACCCTGATTATCACAAAATCAACTCAGCAAGGGTATTTGCATTAAAGTATTTTTGAAAACTATTTTTTTAGAAGAGCTAGCATTTAGTAAAATAACTGAAACAAATAAAATAACAATAGAAAAACCTATTAGCTGTTCTAGGAAAATAACTTGTAGCTAGGATTATTTTTCAATGTCAGGTTTATTAACTTTTAATTGTGTAAAAGTTCAGACCTGATTCAAAATGGAAGAGACTATGTAGGAAAATATTTTTTCCTACTCTAATTTGATTTCTTAGGTAAGTAGATAGTCAAATGTAAAAATTTTTGAATTGAGCCTTTGGTAACTGAGTTCAAGTCCTGGTTTTGTCACTGGGTAACCCTGAATAAACAATTTAACCTTTCTTTTCCAACAACAGCAAAATGAAGACATTTATTTAGAGTATCACAAGTGTGGCTCCCTTGCATTAAACTTCCAGGATTCTAGGACTTCCAAAAGCCTGGAAAAATAAAATTCTTCAACTGAATTATTTAACAGAAAAGCAACTGATAAAAGATTTTACTAATGAAGATCTGTAAGTCTTCCTTAGTCTGTCTGTGGCACAGGGTAGGGTTAACATTGAATCAGCAAAATTTAATTTAATCCTCACAGACAAATATGGACAACAAAATGCCAAATAATCTTTCCGTTTCACTTATTTGCATTCCATCCAGATGCACTCTACTACAGTCAAACTCCATGGCTGTGTACAGAGCAGCTCATGAGGAGGATGACAGAGGCAATGAGCCTAATTCTTCATGTAACTCCTAGGCACACTTGTTTTACCCTTTGGTGTAATCATCCTCATGATTAATATTTAGATGGAAAAAGAGGTGAAATTATCACACACGCACACACAACTTTTCATTTCATGATTTCAAATTCTTCTGAATTGCTTAAAGACTTTTTGACTAAAGATTAAGAATCATCCCATTTAGCATCATTGTAAATAAGTTCAATATCATTCTAGCACCCGACACATTTTGAATTCATTTCATTTCATTACTATAACATCAAGCAAGACATATTAATTTGGCTGTCATTCAGAATGTCAGGTATTCATTCAGATGCTTATTGAGAATTCACTATAGCCAGTTACCTGCCCTAGGCCTTGGAAAGGAAAATCAAGAAAAAAATGGCCTCTGCTATCAGAGTGCATTCTCTAATAAGAGAGAGAGCACACATAACAACAGCGACAACAACAAAAACCTACTGTAGGAGTATTGCAATTGCAGATGGAAATGAAAGAAAACCTGATCCAGATTCATGTAAGTACAAAAAGGAATTTATGATATATGGCTCCAGAAACCCAGAGCTTCCAGGGACAGGCAGACTTCAAGTGTGGTTTGGTTCAAGGGTCAAGCAATATGACCTGGACTTGGGTTTTCTTATTCTGTTTCTTTGCTCTGCTTTCTTAGATGTTGCATATGGCCTCGCCCCTCCTTACTGTAAAATAGTTGGCAATAAATCTCAGTTGGAAATAGAATGCAATCCCTACCCACCCCAGGCAAGTAAACAAAAGTCCTTTTATTGCCTCAGGAGCCAAACATTAAACACACCCCACACTTGAACCAAACACTCTATCTGGTGAATACCACACCAACCAAATGATTAAAACTGAGAGACAGCTATTATCCTAAAGGAAATTTCCATTATTGTTATAAAGGTGTAATGGATGCTGAGTGGTCCCCAAATGGCAAATACCTTATTAAAAAGGCAGAGTATTTAAGAAATAAGACTCTAAATCAGACAGTCTTAAATTATATTCTAGTTCAAACTATGAACTGTTTTAATCTCTCTAAGCCTTCTCTTCTTATGAGATGCATGGTGATAATAATAGTACCAATAATCTAAAATCATTTGAGATTTTGGTGACATAATCCTTGTTTCGTTTTTTAAATTTATTTATTTAAGGAAACTTTAGATTACATAAATGTTGCATAAAAACATAGGGGATTCCCATATGCTGCATCCCCTCCCCTACCCACACTTTCCTACATTAACAACATCCTTCATTAGTGTGGTACATTTGTTACAATTGATGAACACATATCTAAGTATTGCCACTTACCATGGATTATAGTTTACACTCCGTCCCATGCAATTTTGTAAGTTATGACAAAATTTATAATGGCCTGTATCTGTCATTGCAACTTAAGGCAGGGCACTTCCAATGTCCTGAAAATGACCTATTTTTCCCTCTCCCTCCTCTCAGAACCTCCAGTGGCCACTGCCTCCACATTAATGATAAAAATTCTTCCATTGCTAGAGTAACAATAAGTCTACAGTAGAATAATAATGTCTACTTTAGTCCATTGTTCATTCTCCAATCTTGAGGATTTGGGGATGGTGATGCCCACTTTGCCTCTAATTGAGAGGGAGCTTAGTTCCCATGGGCCAGATGGATGGAATTATCTTGTTTGCAGTTGTAGATTCTCTCTGTTCCATCATCATCTCCTTGTTAGTTGTCCTGGATGAGTCCAATGAACTGGAGAGTAGGCATTACAACTCTGCTGAAATACAGGCCCCAACTGGCACATGGAAAGTCCGAAGATTTAAGTCTCTTGGACATAAACCTATCAAGTCTAGTACTAACTATAGGTTCAAAAAGAAGGGGCAGAAGAGCCATGCATAGGGGAAACCACAAATGGGTCCAGCTCTGTCACACTAGGAAGCATAAATTCCAAGGTAAGGCCCACTGGAAGTATGCCAAACTCCTGAGCTGTCTGCATTGCCTGTAGTGTCTGGATGTCTCTAGAGTCTCCAGGAGCTCTGCTATTTGAGGCAATATTTACTGTGGCAGTCAATGAGATCCTGCTGAGATGTACATAAGTGTAACTTTTGGAATGACCTCATGACTCATTTTGAAGTCTCTTAGCCATAAAAACTCATTTGTATTTACCATTTCCCCCTTATGGTCAAGGTCTTTCATTATTGGTGTACAGAAATGCTACTGACTTTTGCACATTGATCTTATATCCTGCTACTTTACTGAACTCATTTATAAGCTCTAGTAGCTTTGTTGTAAATTTCTCAGGGCTTTCTATGTATAGGATCATGTCATCTGCAAATAGTGAAATTTTTACTTCTTTCTTTCCACTTTGAATGCCTTTTATATCTTTTTCTTGCCTAAGTGATTGAGCAAGTACTTCTAACACAATTTTAAATAAGAGTGGTGACAGTAGACATACTTGTCTTGTTCCAGATCTTAGAGGGAAAGCTTTTAGGATTTCACCATTGAATATGATATTAGCTGTGGGTTTTTCATATATATCCTTTATCATATTGAGGAAGTTTCTTCTATTCTTATCTTTTGAAGTGTTTTTATCAGGAAAGGGTGTTCTATTTTGTCAAATGCTTTTTCTGCATCAAAAGAGATGATCATGTGATCTTTTTCTTTCTATCTATTAGTGTGGTGTATTACATTGATTGATTTTCTTATGTATACAACCATCCTTGTATAACAAGGATGAAACCCACTTGGTCATAACGTGTACTTCCTTTGTTGTATTGTGGAATATGATTAGCAAGTACTTTGTTGAGGATTTTAGCACCTAGGTTCATTAGAGAGATCGGTCTATAGTTTTCCTTTCTTGTGGTGTCTTTGTCTGGCTTGGGGATTAGGGAGATGTTGTCATCATAGAATGAGTTAGGCAATGTTCCCTTCACTTCTATATTTTGGAAGAGTTTAAGCAGGATTGGTGTTAGTTCTTTCCTGAATGTTTTGTAGAATTCACCTATGAAGCCATCTGGTCCTGGGATCTTCTTATTTGGGAGGTTTTTGATGACTAATTCAGCATCATTACCTGTGATTGTTCTGTTGAGTTCATCAAGTTCTTCTTTTGTGATTGTAGACTTCTTGTGTGTTTCTAAAAATTTGTCCATTTTATCTAAGTTATCTGTATTGTTGGCACACAATTTTTCAAAGTATCCTCTTCTTATATTCTTTATCTCTGTGGGGCAGTGGTGATATCCCCTTCCTTGTTTCTTATTTTAATGTTTGCATCTTCTCTCTTATTTTTTTTTGTTAGTCTAGCTAATGCTTGGTCAATTTTATTAATCTTCTCAAAGAGCCAGCTTTTGGTTTTGTTAATTTTTTTCTGGTGCTTTCTTATTTTCAATTTCAATTAGCTCTGCTCTAATCTTTGTTATTTCCTTCTTTCTACTTGCTTTGGCATTAGTTTGTTGTTATTTTTCTTTTCTTTTTTTTTTTCTTTTTTTAAGATTTTATTTATTTATTCATTTATCCCCCCCTTGCTGCTTGTGCTCGCTGGGTCAGCTAACCACGCCGTGCAGGCAGGCTTGCCTTCACCAGGAGGCCCCGGGAACCGAACCCGGGGCCTCCCATATGGTAAATGGGAGCCCTACTGATTGAACCACAGCCGCTTCCCTGTTGTTCTTTTTCTAATTCCTCCAGGTGTGCAGTTAGGTCTTTGATTTTAGTTCTTGTTTCTTTTTTAATACAGGCATTTATTGGTATAAATTTCCCTCTCAGAACTGCTTTTGTTGCATCTCAGGTTTTCATACATTGTGTTGTCATTTTCATTCATTTCAAGGTAATTATTGATTTCTTTTACAATTTCCTCCTGGCTCACTGATTGTCTAAGAGTTGTATAACTTCCATATCTTTGTGCCTAATCTGTTTCTCTGCCCCTTACTGATTTCCAGCTTCATCCATTGTGGTCAGAGAAACTGCTTTGTGTAATTTCAATCTCTCTGAATTTGTTGAGAGTTGTTCTGTGGCTTAACATGTGGTCTAACCTGGAGAATGATTCATGTGCGCTTGAGAAGGATGTATATCCTGCTATATTTGAGTGCAATGTTCTGTATATTAGGTCTAGATCCTCTAATGTATTATTCAATGTCTCTGTTTCTTTATTGATCCTCTGTCGAGATGTTCTGTCTAATGGTGATAATGGTGATAATGGTGTGTTAAAGTACCCCTCTCTAATTGTAAAGGCATCTATTTCTCCGCTTAGTTCTTCCAATGTTTGCTTCATGTATTTTGAGGTACCATGGTTAGGTACATAAATGTTTATGATTGTTCTTTCTTCTTGATATATTACCCCTTTTATTAATATATAGTGGCCTTCTTTCTCTCTTACAAAAGTTTTGCATTTGAAGTCTATTTGTCCCATATTATTATAGGTACTCTCATCCATTTTTGGTTATTGTTTGTATGTACAATTGTTTTCCAACCATTCACTTTCAACCTCCTTGTGTCCTTGGGTCTAAGGTGAGTTTCTTGTAGACAGCATATAGATGGATAATATTTCCATATCCATTCCACCAATTTGTGTCTCTTGACAGGAGAGTTTAATCCATTAACATTCAATTTTATTACTGTCAAGGATTTACTTACATTTGTCTTATTTTCTTTAGGTACATGTATGTCATATGTTGTTTTTATTTCTCATTTTATCTTTTTAGTTATTCTTACCAATATTCTTCTTTCCTACACTCTCCTCCAACCCTCTCTCTCTTGTTCTTTCCTTTCAACCTACAGAACTCCCTTTAGTATTTCTTGAAGTGCAGGTTTCTTTTTGACAAACTCTCTTAATTTCTGTTTATCTGTGAATATTTTGAACTCTTCCTCATTTTTGAATCCCAGCTTTGATGGCTAGAGAATTCTTGGCTGCAAGTTTTTTTTTTTCCTTTTAACACCTTAACTATGTCATACCACTGCCTTCTTGCCTCCATGGTTTCAGATGAGAAGTCAGCACTTAATCATATTGAACTTCTCTTGTAGATGATGGATTTCTTTTCTCTTGCTGCTTTCAGTATTCTGCCTTAGTCTTGAGCACTGGACAATTTCAGAAGAATGTGTGTTGGAGTACGCCTGTTAGGATTTATACCATTTGGTGTGTACTGCATTTCCTGGATACGTACGTCCATCTCCCTCTATAGGGTTGGGAAGTTTTCAGCCATTATTTCCTCCAACACTCTTTCTGTTCCTTTTCCTTTCTCTTCTCCCTCTGGAATTTCTGTAATATGTGTTTGTGCATTTTGTGTTGTCATTCAAATTCCTAAGTCCTTGCTGGATTTTTTAAATCTTTTCATCTATCTTTTGTACTATGTATCTGATTTCAGTTATACCATCTTTGACATCCCTAATTCTTTCTTCTGTCTGTTCATATCTTCTGTTATGTGCTTCTAGTGTATTTTTAATTTCTTACATTGTGCCATTCATCACCATCATATCTGTTATATTTTTATGTATGTTTACAATTTCCTCAGTATGTTCCCACAGTGTCTCCTTAATATCCTTTATCATTTCCTTCATTTCATTAAGTTGATTCATGATATTTGTTTGGAAATCCCTGATTTGTTAATTCCATGTTGTGCATCTCTTCCTGTTTTTTAGTTTGTTCATTAAACTGGGCCATGTCTTCCTGTTTCTTAGTATGGTTTGCAATTTTTTTGTTCTTGTCTAGGCATCTGGGTCTTTTCAGTTGGTTATCTTCTCTTTCTACTCTAGCATTTAATTTTTTGTTTGTATGTGTGTGTGTGTGTGTGTGGTAAGATTCTATTTTGACACTTTGTTTCTCTTATTCTATTCTTTGCAGTTGTCTGTGTTCCCTTGAAAAAAATATTAGGACCACAGAAAAGGAAAGAGACAAGAAGAGAAAAACGGAATAATAGGAATAATAATAAATTAAGAAAAATGTAGAAGAGGAACCATATAAAAGCTAGGAAAATAAATAATATGAGTAGAAAATTTTAAAAAGTACAAAGGAATAAGAACAAAAGAGTAGAATAGGAAAAATGAAACAAGGAACAAAATGGAGAAAAAAACAGAATGAATTAAAAGACTGGAATGATGAGAAGAGAGAAAAAGAGAAAAAGAAGAAAAGAAAGAGGGAGGGAAACCAAAAGAAAAATGAAGTCCAAACAAAAAGAAGTGGAATGAAAGAAAACAAGGTAGAAAAATGAAGGAAAGAAAAGAAATCAACTAGGTAGAAAAAATAAGTAAAAGAAAATAAAAGGAAACAAAGAAAGGGAAAAACAACAAACAATAAACAAAACAAAACATACAAAACAAAAACCAACCTAGGAAATACAGTCTACCCTCTTAGGCACCTAAGGAGCTTCTCAGGTTCCGGTACTCATCAATCAATCACCCTTCAGCCTGCCCTCTGCAGGTGATGTACTGGGTTTTCATAAATAATATAAAGAAAAAAAGAAAAGAAAAAAAAAAAAAAAAAAGGAAAAAGAAGACAAAAAGGAACTGATAAAAGATTTAAAAATAACAGATCCACAAAAATTAAAAGAAACAAGATTCTTTCTATATGTTCCCTGACATGAGTTACCAGCTGTGTGCGCCTGATAAACCAGTGGATCAATTTCTGGATCAGTTCTCTAAAGAGACCCAGTATTGAACCAGAGATCTCATATATACAATGTGGAAATTCCTTCACTGAGCTACTCACCAAAATAAACTACTCTCCACCCTCAGCCAGAGCCCTCTTCCTCCCAAGGAATGCTCCCGCCCATTCAGTCGTTGCAGTGAGTCAGGGGCTTTACTGACACTATTTGCCTCGAAGGTGGGTTATATGTGCTGTTTCCAGGCACAAGGGCTAGTAACTCAGGGTTTCCTTTGGCTTCTTTATCTGTCTAGAACCCTCCTTGATGATGCATAGCACTTTCCTGTTCTATATATCTCCAAAGTAGCTCCCTCAGAGAGATTTTTGCTCTTTCTCCATTCTTTTTTTTCTGAGAGAGTTGGGCTTTGCCTACCCACTTCCACACCATTTTGTCAGAAGTTGGCACAATCCCTGTTAAGAGCTAGCACAGACATGGTATGTAGCAAGCAGTTCATAAATGTAAAATATAATTATTAGATTTCTAACTGCTTCCTTTTTGGTGCATGGATTCTGCTCTTTATTGCCTTCAATGGTAGTTTAAGTTCAACTACTGAATTTTAATTTCCTTCTCATTTTTTTCATTGTCTAAGAAACCTCCTTTTGTTGTGTCTTGATTTTTTCCTTGCATCACCATTTTAGCCTGCTTTCCTTATGACTGTTGTATCATATTTCATAGAGATTGTTTCTGAATAGCCTACGTTACTCAACAGTAAAGAAATAGCCCCAAAATATCAATGACTTTCATAACAAATATTAAACACTCACATTATGTGATCACTTGGCTTTTCTCTTATCCACATCTTCTTAACACTAGGAAATTGTTGGGCTTTTGGCAAAGGAAAAATTGAAAAATGAAACTACTCAGCATCCTTTAAAGCTTCTTTACGATGGGGCATTCATTACTTTTGCTAACATTTCATTAGTCTAAGTAAGTCATGTGGTTAAGGTGAACGCTAATGGATGAGGAATACATAATCATCCTACAGGGAAGATAGTGAATATTTTAACATTAGCAAACGAAACAGTCTATCACAAAAGGCATGCCTTTTTTCCTTCTCTTTCTTTTACTGGGCAATGATTCTCTACACATTAGAATCACTTAAGGGGAATTTTCCATTTTAGTGTCACCCACAAACACCTTCTTTACTAAGTTGATAATTATTATTATAGATTTTAAATGGTCAGCTTAATTTTATTGTTTATTTAACATGAGACATCATTTACCTATTTTATTGATTTTGCACTCTTGGTATAAAAGCAATGTTAGGCAAAACTACTGGCACTTTATCACCAATCAAGGCAGTGCAGAAAAATATGCTATATATTTTGTCAGTTTATTCTTCATTGCCATTTACTCAAATTTTTAAAAATCTAGTTTCACTTTAAAATATCCATATTGAAGGAGTAAATGTTAACAATTTCATTACATCTTAACCCTCTACTACACATATTTTTAATATTCTTTATGGTGAAATGGGAGGCACACATAAGCAGTTTAGCACATTGTCAGTTATGATTACTTTCTTAAGAAAAAGCACTGTACAATTGAGTTTTTAGTTAAATTAGTTACTTTATTCCTTAAAACACCATTTTTACTGGAAAGAATGACTGACACAAAAACAATGGTTTTTCAGTCTCGCATATTTGGCATTTTCTCAAAAATGACTGAATTGAGCCTATAACTTTAAAAGAATAATCATTCATCACTAGAAAACAGATAACTTGATCACCTCTATGAATGTTCTATGAGAGAAAAATATATAGCAGTTTACAAATTGACTTTGGAAAGGTTTTTGTGTTTGCAGAGCATTGATTTCCCACTTTGTAGAATCACTGCCATATAAAGACATGAATACATTAATTGCAGTGCACAATAATTTCAGATCAAATCTCTTAACTATGATGGAACAACGTTAAATAAATTGTTTTTCTTTATTTATAAAAGGTAGAAAAACATTAATTTCAGACATGGAATAATTCAGAGAAAGGAAAATTTTCAAGGATAACGAGGGGCATTACATAATGATAAATGAGTCAATTCCCTAAAAAGACATTACAATCCTGAATATGTATGTATCTAACAACAGAGTCGTTGTGCATAAGACCAAAACTGATAGAACAGCAGATCCATTATTGTAGTTGGAGACTTCATCAACTGGACAGGCCGGGCCTATAGGAAATCAGTAAGCATAGAGTTGAACTGAATAGCACCATCAGTCAACTAGATCTTATTGACTTTTATAGAATGCCTTATCCAACAATAGCAGAATATACACTCTTCTCAGGCTCACATGGAACATTAACCAAGTTAGACACTATCTTGGGTAATAAAGCATGCCTTTGTAAACTTAAAAAGAATAGAAAAAATATAGTATGCTTTCAAACCACAATAGAATTGAATTAGAAATCAATAAATAATAGAAAGATAGCTAGAAAGTCCCCAAATATTTGGAGGTGAAACAGTATAATTATAAATATATTGGTCAAAGAAGAATTAGCAAGAAAATTAAAAAAATATGTTTTGAACTAAATAAATATACAATATGAAAATTTGTGGAATGTAGCAATAAGCAGTGCTCAGAGGGAAATTTAGTGCATTGAATGCATATATTAGAAAAAAGAGAGTGTAAATCAATAAACTAAGGTTCTGCATAAGGAAACTTAAAAAAGAAGTGCAAATTAAATCCAAAGTAAGCAGGCAAAAAGAAATAATAAAAATGAGATACAAAAGCAATGAAATTGGAAACAGGAAAACAACAGAGAAAATCAATGAAACCAAAAGGTGGCTCTTTGAAAAGAACAATAAAATTGGCAAATCTCCAACCAGAATAACCAAGAAAAAATAGAAAGGATTCAAATTACTCCCAGAAGTGAATGAGCGACCAACACACCTGATCCAACGGACATTAAAAGAATAATGAAGTGAATATTACTAATAACACTGTACCTCCAAATTTGATAACTTAGAATAAATGGACTAATTCCTTGGAAGACACAATCCACCAAAACTCACACAAGGATATATAGATAACATGAATAGAACTATTCTTATTGCAATAATTTTATCAATAATTAATAACATTAGAAAATAGAAAGCACATGTCCAAGATTTCAATTTCACTGGAGAATTCTACTAAACATTTAAGAGTGAAATTATATCAATTCATTATAATAACTTCCAGAAAACTATGAGGCCACAGTTTCCCTAATGCCAAGATAAGAAAAAGATCTTACTAGAAAGGAAAATCACAAATCAGTATTTCTCGTAATCATAGATTCAAAAATCCTCAACAAAATATACCAAATGAAATCTAAATGTATAAAAAAATTATACAACATGACAAAGTAGGTTTATTACAGGTATGCAAGATTGGTTGAATGTTCCAAAATCAAGTAATGTATTCCATCTCATCAAGAGTCTAAAAAAGAAAAATCACATGATCATATCAATAGAAGCAGACAAATAATTTAACCTAATATCCAGCACCCGTTTTTACTTGCCTCAAACTATGAATAGAGAACTTTCTCAACTTGATAACGAACATTGACAAAAATGAAGGCTAGCATCATACTTACTGTTGAAAAACTAGACGCTTTCCCTCTAAGACAGAACAAAACAAAGATGTCCCTCTCACCACACTTATTTGACATTGTACAGAAAGCACTAGCCAATGTAATGAAAAAAAGAAAAGGAAATAAAAGATTTAAAGATTGGGGAGGTAGAAACAAAGCTGTCTTTGTCAGCAGATGATATTTTTACCTTTGTGGAGAATTCCAAAGACTTGTGAAATTCTTGTAACTGAAAAGTGATTACAGCAAGATTGCAGGATGCAAAGTTATTATACAAAATTCAATTGCTTTCCTATTTACCAACAATATAAAATTGGAACTTGAAATGAAAAATACAACACAATTTACATTAGCACCAAAGAAAGAGAAAGAGAAAGAATTAGGTATAAAAGTAACAAAATATGTACAGCATCTATATGAGGAAAGCTACAAAATTCAGATAAAAGAAATTAAAAAATGATGTAAATAAGTGGAGATATTTTTTTTTCATGCATAGGAAGACAAAATTATTAAGATGCTAATTTTTCCCAAATTGCTCTATAGCTTCGTTACAATCCCAGTAAAAATCCTAGGAAGTTATTTTGTGGATATATACATGCAGTATATTTATATTAAAAGGCAAAAGATCGAGACTAGTCAACATAATATTACAAAAGAAGAAAAAAGTTGGGGGGACTGATTTGAACCATCTTCTAGATTTACTGGGAAGCTTCAACAATCAAGAGAGTGTGGCATTGATGAAAGAATAGACTAATAGCTTAATGGAACAGAATAGGGAGAGCCCATAAATAACCCCACATAAATATAGTCAACTGATCTTTGACAAAAGAGCAAAGGCAGTTCAATAGAGAAAAGATAGATTTTTCAACAAATGCTGCTGGAACAACTGGACATCCACATGTAAAACAAAATAATCTAGACATAAATCTTAAGCCTTTCACAAAAATCAACTCAAAATGGATTGCAGACCTAATGCAGCAAGCAAACTAGAAAACCTCTAAAAGGAAACGTAGAAGAAAATCTAGATGACCTTGGGTTTGTCTGTACTTTTTAGATACATAACCAAAAGCAGGTTCCACAATAAGATGGACTTTGTTAAAATTAAATTAACAGTGTGTTCTGCCAAAGACACTGTTAAGAGAATAAGAACTACAAGTCACAGACTGAAAGAAAATATTTGCGAAACACATATCTGATAAAGGACTTGTATCCAAAATATACAAAGAGCTTTTAATTGCCAACAATAAGTAAAGTACCCAATTTAAAAATAGGCAAAAGATATGAACAGATACATCACCAAAGAAGATATACAGATGGCAAATACGCATATAAAAAGATGTTCCACATCATATGTCATAAGGTAATTGAAAATTGAAACAATGAAATACCACAACACACATATTAGAATGGCTAGAATCCAAAACACTGACAACCTCAAATATTAATAAGGATATGGAGCAACAGAGCTGTCCTGCATAGCTGGTGGTATTGCACACAAAAACCTGAATGTTTATAGCAATTCTATTCATATTTGGATTTGGAAGCAACCAAGATGGTCTTTAATTTGGTAAATGGTAAACAAACTGAGGTACATTCGTATGGTGGAATATTATTCAGCATTGAGAGTAAATGAATTATCAAATTATGCAAATTCATGGAGAAACATTTAACACACATTTCTAACAAAAAGAACCCGATATGAAAAAGCAAGAAACTATGTGATTCCAACTATATGACATTCTGGAATAAGCAAAACTATAAAGACAATTAAAAAGATGAGTGGATTTTAGGAATTCTGGGAGGGGGGAGGGATGGGATGAAGATTAGGTGGAGCACAGAACACTCGTATGATGCTATAAAGGTGGGTACATGATATTATGCATTTGTCTAAACCTGTAGAGCTGTTCAACACAAGAATGAGCCTTAATATAAACTATGGATGTTAGCTAATACTAATGTATTAATATTGTTTCATCAATTGCAACAAAAGTATCCCAAATGTAAGATGTGCAAGATGTCAATAAGAGAAGAAACTCTGTGTGTGTGTGTGTCTAGTGGGGGCTATATGAGAACTCTGAGATTTTTCCATGATTTTTCCATAATCTGTAAACTGTTCTAAAAATAAAATCTATTTAAAAAGCATACATTGAGGAGTGGATGTAACTCAAGTGATTGAGCGCCTGCTTCCCATGTACAAGGTCCCAGGTTCATTCCCTGGTACCTCCTAAAAACAAAAACAAACAAACAAACAAATGAAAAAAAAATCAACTCTCATTGGGGAGCGGATGTAGCTCAGTGGTTGAGCACCTGCCTCCCATGTACGAGGTCCTAGGTTCAATCCCCAGTACCTCATTTAAAAAAAGGAAAAAAAGCATATATTGAAAATGAGAAGAATTTAAAGAATTTATTTATTCTAAGACAATATTATGTAGATTGGAGAAAATTCGGATTAAATAGATGTCTGAGCCAAAACATGAAATCCTTATTAATATACGTAAAGACACTATCATTCCTTCTCTTCCTTTATCTAGCTGTCTTATTTCCTACCTTTTTTTCTCCCTCTCTCCCTCCTTCTTTCCTTCCCTCCCTCCTTCCTTCTGTCCTTTTCTTCCTTACTTCTTTTCATTCTTTCTACCTGCCTTCCCTTTCTTCTATCTCTTTTTCTCTTCCATTCTCTCTTTCTTTATTTCTTTTTATTGTGGATGATTTACCAAAAGGCTCTAAGCAGTACTGAGAATGGAGGAATTCAGAAACTACTTATGTTACATGGTTTCTTTATTACATTGTAGGATAATCTCTAAAAACAAAATATAATGTCAAATATCTTTATAAGTACCTTGTAATATTTTTCTTTCCGGTATTTATTCTGCTAAATGAATTTATTTTCTCTATTTTATTTGTATTAGTTCATGTTACTTCTGTGACTAGCAAAAAACTACCTTAAGTTAACTTAAATGTTTAATATTTAATGGAAGGTTAGTGCAACAGCTGACAGACTTAGAGGAAGATCTTATATACCAAGTCCCAGGAAAGCTTGAACCAGGCTCCTTGTGAACCTTCACCCTCTGGGAGCTACCAGTAACCTAAATCCACCTCAGGTTTTTGCAGCTGTGAGTTTCAATTTTTAATTTCCTGAAAGAGAAATTCATTGGTCAGTTTCAGGTCAAGGAATGAACTGGGCTGGAGGTGATAAGCAGGTCGTGTTGCATAGACATAGCTCCTGTGCCTGAAGCCTTTCATCCAGGCAGAGAGTTGTAGGGATTTAAGAACATGGTTCTTCAGTGAGACTGATGGTGGAGCAAGAATGGCGCATCAAGAATACAGATTCAGGGCACAACAAAAACTTTCAGCAAATGATCCCTTTAGTGCACAGAATAAAGACTCCAAAATGGGTAAATTATCTTCTTGTCACTAACTCAGTACAAAGAGTCCAACAAAACAGGGGAAGAAGTCCCATCACAACTGATCTCTCAGGGTGGCTAAAAACTGCTCTGGATGAGGGTGGATAGATGGCAGCTCAATTCTCCCAACTTCAGAGAAGAAAGACTAATCTATACTGTTTGAGTATGGTTTTTATCAACTTTGAGGGGAGGGGATAGGAATTCCACAGAATTCCTATTCTGTTTGTTCCTGGTTTCCAGGTTTAAGATCTGCCTAGGTCTTTTCATTACATTTAACATCTCCCCCAGGTTGTGGAATGGCACACGACAGAAAAGGAGGTAAGGGTGGCAGGAAGGCCCAAGTTTAGCATGTGTTTACAACTGCCTCAAAGAAGGATAGGCAAGGCCTGGGCCAAGACCCTCAGCAGGTGTCTGTGATTTCCTTAATACTGTTTCCTGATTTAAAAAAAATAATTGAGAGGTAGGCAGCTATAATAGTTTGTGTTTATTATACATTTATCCAAATTTGACCATACATTTCTTTTTCAAATTATTTTTTATTCTGCATTTCAAAATAGCATTGAGAAATGAGAGACTTTTATAATGGAAAATTCACTAAAAATTCTGAATGGAATTGCAATCAGATAAGCAATTTGGGAATTCAAGAACTATTTGAAGCCTGTTGAAATGTGGCAATATACTAGTTGAGTTTTTGTACTGTGGAAGTTAAAAACTAGAATTTAGGAATCCAGTAAAGAAGGGAACTCAGGGACTACTTAGTTCTGTCACCTTACTATGTGACTGAGGAGACTGACTGAAGAAGTTTGGGTAACTTGTTTGAGATCACACAATTGGTATTAGTGCCAGGAATCCAAAGCACTGTTCTGACTCCCAGTAGAAAATCTAACGTGTTTTCATCCAGTATTGTGTCTTCCTACAAGTAATTCCTCGCACCATGCCTCTCACTATACTCAACCACCTACAAATACTCTGTGTTCAGATTTTGCTAACTCAGTAACTCAGTACAGAAATTCTGTCTGCCAAACAACATCTAGACTTCAGCACTTTTAGTGGGTTTATGTAATTGTTGGTATTAGGATGTACTTTTATTTCATTACAATTTCATTAAAAAGAACAGATAAGAAAGCACAATAAAAGTGGTACAACTAATGATTAAAATCATTCTCTCATAAAATCAGTTCAGTTGAGATAAAAATGGGAGTCAACCATTGTTTTCAATTTTCAGCATCTAACAGAGTGTTCACAATAACTGTTCAATAAATGCTTCTGAGTTCTAATTGAACAAAAGAAAATTAAATTGACTTGACTTGAAGAAGTGGGTTACCCACACTGGAGCTTGTGGTAGCTCTATGAGGCCACTAGGAGGAGATGCAATTCAGAGCATTATATTACTTCAGGGGAACCACAAATCATATACCTTTCCTCCAGACCTTGTATCTAATTTTAGAATTGAAATTTAAACCAATGACCTAATAAGCATTACAGAAAATGAGAATAGGCGTTGTCTATTTTCTTCTAGGTTAGGTGAAGAGATTATTTATCCTATGCTTTGAATGAAAATATGTCAGTGTTTGGGCACTGATATAGGCTTATTGTGGGGGAAATAGTCTGGGAAAGGCCTTGAGAATCTCCCTGCCTTCCAAGAAAGATAACTGGCTTTCTTTTTATCAAATTCTTCAGAAATGGGAAAAACCCATCTTGGTCTGCATTCCGTATAAACAAAGAAACAAACAAAACCCTGTATGCTATTAATCTCAAAATGATATACACAACACAGATGGTGGTAATGAAAGATGCAGTTGAATGCTTCTCTATTATTGAAAAGTCTTAAACTGTGTAATTGCTGTACTATTTCATCTCATCCACTTCTGTCATTTCAATAATAGATCTAAGACAAACAAAAGAAATGTCTATAATAAATTAATACAAGAGTATACTTGGTTTGCTCAAGCACAGATCTGATGAGAATGGAACTTTAATGATTCTGACTCTGCCTATTCAGCCTTACATGTAACCATTAGATCAACAAAGCCAGCTGTTTTAAAGTTCCATTAGGAGCCAGTATTAAAATAAAAGTAAATATTAAGTCTGAACCTAATTCTATTTTATAAATATTGTCATTGATTTTTAAAAATACTTTGCTTGATTTATCTTTTAAATTTAACTTCTTCAACTTGATTGTAAAATAGTTCTATTGCTCTTCCTGTATGCCGAATTATATGTGTTTCTGCCTAGAAATAAGATCTTAAGAACTGCCCTTGCTACTCCACCCACCAGCTCTGCCCTCAAACAGATCCAAGGTATCTCAAAAAGAGATTACAGTAGAACTACACAGTGATTTTCTATAAATATATTCAAGCATTTTATAAAAATTCTGTGTGAAGTTTTGCTACTCGACTAGGATCCTTAGAATTCAGGATGCTCAAAAAGATTTGAGCAAAAGGAGATTTTTTTTTCTCACATTGGATCATACTTTTTGAAAACCTGCTTATATAAAATTATTTCACTTATTTCAGGATACAATAATGTTACTTTATTTTTTATAAATTATATATACATATCAGTTCTTAAAGCATTTTCAGTCAAAATCTCAGTATATGCAAAAATGGTGTGTGTGTGTGTGTGTGTATAGTATGAACATTATTTAGAACCTAATATCTGTCAAATGTTTCATGCATATTAGCTCAGATGAAATTATTGTTGTATAACTGTTGTATATATATATTTGGTTTAGAATTACTAAAGTGAAGAATTACTCAGTGAAGTTAAGTAAGATCCTCAAACGCTCCCTGCTAGTAAGCAAGGCAGCTAATATTCAAATTATTTTCTGTCTCATTCAGGGTCTGTATGTTTTCTCTGCAAAGCTCATTCCTCTGCAGTCTTTGAAGTCTCCAAAGATGCTCTTAACCTTTAGGTTTGGTTTACCTGTTCCCTAGTGGCAGTGGGTTTCCTTCTCAAAGTTCAAGTACAGTTTTCAAAAGGAAATGGTTATCCCTTCTCCAAGAATCATTTGACTTCTTCCTTTCCTAGCTCTGTCTCTGAGGACTGCAAACCCCTTTTAAATATCCATCTCTCATTGATCATCTTCTAACCTGACCCCCTTCCCATTTAATCCTTTATTTGAAGCAGTTACTTCTACTCTTATTATTTTAGAAGACTTCAAATTCTTTGTTCACATCAGGTAAATACAGGGCAAAGGTTTTTTAAAAATTATTTTTGTTACTAATTTTTAGACAGTTTAAAATTAAATTTAATCATTCAAGAAAAAACTTTGGAAAATTATTCTAGGCCAAAAATTGATTGCAAGTCAGTAAATATGAAAGAAAAAAGAATTTATTTGCAACTTGAGCCTGATGAAAATCTTATATTTTTTCAGTGGCAACCATGAGGTCAGGCTGATATACGGAAACACAAAGCTAGGTAACAACAATGATAAATCACATAGAAATCTAAGAGTACAAAATTGTACAGTTTGCCCATTCTGCATTCTCCAGAATATCTTGATTGAAACAATGCAAATCAACAAATGTTCAATTTAACAAAGTTAGTTCAAGGCAGCTGAAATCATCAAAAGTAATTTCCTGGTATTCCTAAAATATCCTGATTTCCTGAAGAAAAAAAAAAGTAACTGTTTCCTTGACGTTTGCTTCTCCACACCTTTCAGTAATGTTTTTATACACCTAATACCTTGTATTAAGTATCTTCCTACCTGAAGTATCTACAGTTATTTTTATTTTCCTGGGCAAATCCTGACAAATAAAACCTGTTTTGCTTTCTGTAATTACATCCATCTATTGTACCACCACCTTTCAGGTATATATTTAATACACAATTATATAATCACATTTTCTAGTAAAATGAAAGGTAAGCTGTACTGAGAGGCTAGGTTAAATAAATAGGAGGTATAGACCATGTAATTTATTTATTTTTTAATATTTGGTTGACTATTACCTATATTATAAAGCAGTTTCAAACAAAAGTAGGAAGAAATCAGTGTTATATAACTTTAGTGACTTTAATTTATAGTTTCATGTTTTACAAACACCTCTGGATTTCAAAAATCCTCTACAAAAGTAAAATTGAGCAAAAACCAAAATTCCAACTAAAAGTCTTCTAAAGCAATTAGTAACATGCTTATTGATTTCCTTCTAAGTCATATTGTCTTTATGCACAGTTACAATTAAACTACATCATTCACTGTTTTAATACATATTTTCAATATCATAGTTTAAACTGGGAAATTTTAAAGCCTGATGATATTGGCTATGGGTTACTATAGAAGACAATGATTTATCTTAATTACCTTTCAAATATGATCCAAAATGGAATGTTAGAGTTATAAAATCTTTATCACTTTTTCACTCATTTACCAAGTATGTCAATATGTGGGAGGATTTCTACCTCTCAAATATTTCAGTAAGCTATTCTTATAACATCTCTTAAATGGTCTTGCTCTTAATAGTCTCTTCCTTTTCAGTTTTCCCTCCACACCACAACCAGAGTAATCTTTCTAATCAAAATAAGTTAGGTCACTCTATTCCTCTAAAAAATCACTTGAAGGCTTACCATTTTGTATAGCTAGAGTCAGAATTGCCAGGATCATAGTCCTCCTGCAGGGCACATGTCAGTCATGGTGGGACCTTCCATCCCCCTTAAATATGTAGTGCAAGCATAGCTTGCATGCTTGCCATCTATTTACCTAGTGTAAACTTGGCTTTCTCTACTAAGAATGCATTACATATAAGAAGAAACTGAGGGAGACACAGTAATGATGACATCAGTGAATACAGAAATCATAATTATCCCAGCACTGCATCAGAATTTACCTGACTATATAATGAAATCCATGTGTGCTTCCACAAGGAGAAAGGAATGGAGCTTCGTGCCTTACCTATACAGACTATAATTAATGTCCCCCAGGGTAAGGGAGACAAGCAATTGCCTGCATGTGACCTATGACAATTGAGAGAGAAATCATCAGCTTCTCCATCACTTAAAGATAAGATAAAGAATTGCAAGATTTAATCATGAATAGATATTTTACTTATAGTTATTTATTAACATTCTATTGTTAATCCATTTCTCCCTATCATCTCAACAAACAAGCAAAAAAAAAAAAAAAAAAAAGAGAAAGAAGAAGTTTTCCTGATCCACACCCAAGAAAGGTTATCATGAATTATGATAGTGAATTTTTTGGGAATGGGAGAGGAGAAAATACAAGCATGCCTACACTCACATGCATACACACACACACACATATACACAAATGCATATATATTTTTTATTATTTTCATAGGCACTCAGAATAGAGGGTAAGACAACCTTAGTCAATATATTCCTTAAATAACAGGAATTGATCTGGAGGTGCAGTACTGTCCTGACTGTAGGGGGAGTATATTTCAAACCAGACAAATATTTTTTCTGATTCCACTGGAGCTGAATGCCTAATAAGCAGCATCCTCACTCAAAGGGATTGTGATGTCATAGCTATTCCATTGTTTCTGTTCAATATCTATTTTAACCTGGTATATTTTAAAATCACCAATTACTGAAAAGGAAATCTGTATTGTTCATGACAGTTCAACTATTCTTTTTTAATACAACTGAAGCTTTGTAAAAAGCAAAATTATGTATGGGTATTTTTTTGAATTTTTATTTTATTACCCGTAAAAGAACAAAACATCAGACAAGACTATTGTCTGATCCATCTGGTGTTATACCCTCCATACAAGCCTTGCATAACACACACAGTATTTCAACTGCAAATGTTGTTTAGATTTTAAAACAATTGCCTATCAAAGCATCCAGGTCCCATTGATAATGGAGCAAAGCCTTTCCTGCAATTGTGAGCCAGGAAATGCTGGCTCCCTTGGCAAGTCCCATATGTCCTGTCGCCTGTAATCTCCCTCCCTCCTTGCTGGAATGTATTATTTTTTAAGCAACTCCACTAACAGGAAGAGAAAGTTGTTACTTCTTTTCATGTGATGGAGGCAGGCAGGGGAAGGTAGGAGGCGAGAAACTGTTTTAGGAATTGAGGCTGATCAAATCTTAAATTCACTTGCCAGATACAAATCCATTACTGTAGGGGAA
This sequence comes from Tolypeutes matacus, assembly GCA_026826555.1. NCBI lineage: Eukaryota > Metazoa > Chordata > Mammalia > Cingulata > Chlamyphoridae > Tolypeutes > Tolypeutes matacus. Next base: position 7,410,147 of record JAKSZT010053766.1, on the reverse strand, counting down.
ATCTCCAGTTCAAACCATAGTTTTGAATTGATGATAAGATTACCATTCCATTGCCCAATACATTTGGCAGGCTTCTGCTGACTTAAAAATAAAAGTGCAAACAATTTTGAAGGTTTATAGAACTTCATTGTCCTCTACTTACATAGTGTTTCATTTTGCAGACAGCTGTCCTGAAAATAAATTAGTTTAAAGAGAACTACAGATTACCATAGTTGAACCAAAATACAACAGCACATTTTACTGACCAACATAAACAGAATTGCTTGATTTGAGAAAAAAATGCTCTCATACTTATCTGTATAAGATATAGATTCAATATATCTCATTCACTTATAGAAAATGAGTCTATTGCCTTAAATAATTCATTTTTTGCCCCCCAAGATAATTTGCTTCAATGGGCAGATCGGTTTTAAGCAAACAAAAATGTATTCGCTGATGCTGAGCGTGAAAGCTACTTTCCTTGCACTTTCTTGGTCGAACTAAACATGCCCCTGCCTAAGATCCTTTGATTTTGCTCATACGGTCTCTGCTCACATGTGATCTAATTACTATGTGTAAAATAAAACAGCACACCCCATCCTCCCTGACAGTTTCCTTCCCTTAGTGCACTTCATATTTTCTCAGAGCACTTATTACTGCTAGGCCCTAGACACTTATTTATTTACTGTGTGTTTATTGATTAAAAATATCCCCTCATAAGAATTTGAGTTCCCTGAGGGCAGAGACTCTGTGTTATTAAGTGCTGCACCCCACGCACCCAGAAGGCAGCCTGACCATGGCAGGTGGAGGACACACAATAAGCAACTGTAGAACCGCTGAATAAGTGAACTTCTAGGCATTTCTTCATTGAACTCTTACAGTGTTCACTTGAACGCAGTTATCATTTCTCCTACATATCCAAATAGTTCAAATAATTTGAAAGTATTTTACAGCGGGTTGTTTTCTAGTATATATAAAATTATCACCTGGATACTATAAATCTATGAAAGCCACACATGAAAAGTTCATTTGCATGTGTACCCATTAACATGACGAAATACTAAACACCAAAAAAGAAGTTGGGATATAATTAATTTGACATTATTATTCTTGTCATCATATACTCTTTAATTTACTTGATAATTTAACCTTGACTCATCATGATTAGATTGTGTAACCATCTGTGAGTTCATAACAAATACTTCAAGCCCTTTCAATCCCCTAAGCTTTATTAATATTCAGATTCCCTTGTTTTCTACAAAAGGCTTTCTTTGTCTATCTCCGAGTCACAGATCCATTTGTGGTAGTGTTTTTCATTCATTCTTTGGAAAGTCAGTTATAAGTACTAGTAGATTCCAAATTGATTGGTTTGTAGAACATCTAACAACTTTCTTCTGGTCAGCCCTAGATGCTTTAAGGATATCTTAGAAAGTGAAAGAGATGCAGAAATTATGTGTACATATTGAAGAGGTGCTCTTTTATATTAAAATTTGGGGGAGAGGATGTGGCTCAAGTAGTTGAGTGCCTGCCTCCCACGTGGGAGGTCCCAGGTTCAGTTCCAGGTGCCTCCTGAAAAAACAAACAAACAAACAAAACAATAAGTAGAACAAACAAACAAAAAACAGCTCAGGGAAGCCGATGTGGCTCAGTGGTTGAGCACTGGTTTCCCACATGTGAAGTCTCGGGTTCATTCCCTGGCCCACGGAAACTCAGAAAAAAAAAAAAAAAAAAGATTCCCATTTAAGTGTCTGGGCTAACAGGCCCAGACATATAGGTTAAAGTGAAAAAATGGTCAGTTTTGTTCACAGCATTTTGCTTATTGCAGCCCACAAAACCAAGAGTGTACTGGCTTTGATCCCTCAGACTTCCTGGATATCAAAGTGAGGCAGAGTTTAAAATGTAGAGTGCTGCATTAAGGAAAAGAATGAATTTGTTATTTTACGCTTCAAGCCACAACATATTTTTCTGCATTAGAGACTTAATGATTTAGAGAAGGTGTCCAAATCAATCATTAATATTGGCTCATCTATTTTGGGGTACACTCCATTATCCTACTCCCACCCCTAAATGGCTCACCATTTAATATAGTAGGGAGATCAATTGACCTTTTTTGGGGGGAGGGAGGAGATTTCACACCCACCTCTAAGTCTGGGTCTTGTATTGATAGAACTGGATCTCAAGGATCCAGTGATGCTGTGGGAATCACATTGGCCTCAGACCTCTCAGGTTTGCACATCAGACATGAGATTATGGCACAGGATGGGCTCTTAGAGCACCCCAGCTCCATTTTAAGACTTCATTTAGTTTTAAGCCAGAATGAAGTCCATGCTTATAACTGGTCCCTAAACAAGACACCAGATTCCACTGAAACCTGAATAACTTTGAAAAGTGTGGATGCAGGCACTTTTCATGCATCTACAAATTCACCAGCTTTGAATATTAAATGCCCAGAGCACTTCTCTGGACCCTTTCCTGAGCTCACTATTTATAGAGCCACGGCTTTGTCCATTCACTGTGTCTATGCTCTGCATTTCCATATTGTCTTAACTCCAGATCTGTCAGCTCTGAGTCCATATATCAAGTTGATCACTTGAAATCTCCACTTGACTGTCTCACAGGCATCTCCAACTCTGCATGTAGTAAACTAAAATCACCATCTTCTTCCCACTCCCCAAATGTTTTCCTCCAGTGTTTGCTCAAGTTCAGCAAAAAGCACTTCTACCTATTCAGGTGTTTAATCCAAAATCCTGAGTCATCCTTATGACTCTCTTTCTCATTCCATACACAATCAGTCACCGAATTATCTTGCTTATACCTTCTTTATATTGTATAAGTGCATTTTTTTCCTTACTTCCTTGCTAACAGCTACCAGTGAAATGATTTCCTAACAAATACCTCAGCATTTAGTTTTTCCTTTCTTCAACTATTTGCATAATAGTTTTATGACATTTCTATTATAAAATACAAATTGTGTGCATAAATTCCATGACACATGATATAAGTCCTTCATGTGTTTCCCATCTTTCATGTAAAAACAGTCCGAAATGCTTAATATGGCCTACAATACCTTCCATGTTGAAAATTCCAAATCCTCTACTAGAAGTGATCTCCCCGCCTACTACCACCTAGGTTACCAGTGTGCCTTCTTCAGGTGTCAGCATAAATATCATATCCTTAAGAAGTTGGACTGATTTCCTGTTACATGCTTCACTACCACGGTCTTAGTCTTGATGCTTTTTTCACACTTAATAATTGAGCATATTATTTATATTTTTGCCTAATTCCTATCTTTCCTACTCTACTGTAAGTTCCATGAGGGCAAGGAATCATGTAAGCTTGCTGATCTCTGTGTCTCAAACTTTCTATCACAATGCCTGACCCATAGTAAATATTCATTAAATATTTCCCAAATGGCCGACCAAAACCAAACATTTAGCAATTATTATGGGCCAACCCTGTGGTACCAAAACTGGTACTCCTATTCTATAAAGTGCATTCAAAACTCTTAGCTGCCAAGAGAAAATTTGAGTAATGTTTCTTGGTGAATCATTAATACATTTGTTCATTTCTCTATTTCTTTGCTTAACAGCTATTTCTCAATTATTAACAACAACAAAAAATCAAAACCAAACCTTTTTGTAAGCATTTCAAATAAATACTAGCTAAGAAAAAAAAAAAGAATGAATTAAACAAGTAAGCTGTAAAAGACAAGCCATCCAAAGGTATTCATGGAGAGAAGAAGAAAATACTTTAAAAGTGACTTAAAGAGAATCCTCAAACTTTGACTCTAAGGAAGATATGAGAGAATCTATTTTCTATTGGAATAGTAGCAGGAAGAGCACTGGAATTAGTCCATTAGAAAAATTAAAACCAGCCTCTTCCTGGCTGGTTGTACATATAAGCAGATAAGTAAACAAGCTATCAGTATACTATGAATAAGTAACCTAGGGAGCTTTGTGTAAATAGGAATGAAAATGATTATGGTCTGGTATACATTTTTCATATGTCACAAGAAAGAAACATCCATGAGAATCCTCACTGTGAGTAATAAATAACTCAGCAGGAATGTTGAGCTGAGAGGATGAGGTTTAGCAGAGCAACACTGCAGTATGGGTAGGTCTGGCTCGGCAAGCTTGGTGTTAAAAATCACACAATGGCAGAGTTGATAAAAACATATCTGTTTTCTTTCCTTGTACACAAGACAATAAATGCCAGCAATTGGCTTCAAACCTTACCCCTGGAAAGTTTGATAATGCAGATGTGAAATAAATTAAGGCAAGAGGAAAAGAGTCAAATGTATTGGAACAAACAAAAGCAAATTTAGAAAGCTCAGCATGTAGATAATTGAAAGCAGGGAAGGAAATCGTTTCTAGATAGTATTCTAATTCATATGGTTTAATTTTCAACTGATAAAGTATAGCAAAGCCCTGACCCTGAAACATTTGATTTAATAAGGAAAGTGCTTTGGAGGAAAGCAATGTATTTCCATGACTCTCATAGGGAGCAAGCTTATTACTGCACTTAGGTAAACATTTCTGGGGTATTAATTAGTTTTTAATTTATTTTTTATCATGAGGTTTTCTGAATAATTATTCCATGCGATTTGTACCAAAGCCAAAAGATACAAGTGTGTACAGTAAAAAGTGAGTTTTCTTCTTCATCCTAACATAAGGCATACAGATAGTTTCTTCTGTAAAAATCCAGAGATATGTTCTCTCCGTGTCTCTTTTAGTGTTTCTGTCTCTATTTTTCTCCCCGTGTCCCACAAGCATATGCAACTATATGACATATTTTTATTTAATTTTAACATTAATGATAGACTGAGTACACACTATTTTAGATAGCCTTTTTATTTGAGAGTACATCTTGGAGAATATTCCATATGAGAACATTTATAGAAGGGACTCATTCTCTTTTTCAGAAGCTTGAGCATATTCCATTATCTAGATGCACCATAGTTTTTAAAGCTTTCTCATATTGGTGCACATTTAAGTATTTAAATGTGCACCAACCTTTTGCTTATCAAATGATGCTGAGCTGAATTTCTTTATGCATTGCTATTTTACGCAAATAAGGCTGTAAATTAAATTTCTGTATATAAAAGTGCTGGGTCAGAGTATGTGGGTTTTAAATTTGTATACATTCTCACTAGGATCACAGCACATGTTATTAAATGTTTTGATCTTTCACCGCTAATGGATTAAAAAATCACATCGTAACAGAGGTAACAGTAATTTTGTAATATTCCTTGTTTTCACTATGAGTAAAGCTGAACATCTTTTCATATAATTGAGTTATTTGTATTTCATTTTCTGTGATTTATTTGTTCATATCCTAAATTAATTTTTCTACTGGATCACTGGACTTTTCTAAATAATTGTCAGGAGTTTTAATATATTAAGAAGTGTAGCCTTATAACTATAATATATGTTGAAAATATTTTTCTCAGTTTACCATTTTTAAAATTGGGTTTAGGTGATTTTTGCTATTCTGATATAGTAATTATTTTTCTTTTAAAGCAGAGGTTCCCAAACATTGGTGATAGTCGTGGTTTTATTTTTCTTTAGTCTATTTTAAGCTATTTAAATTGTTTTCTCTTCTTTGATAACCAGCTCCTTTTGAGCTTCCTTCATTGTATGGCTGGAAGCAAGCTATATAATAATCATATATAAAAAAGACAGGGTATACTAAGAAGTAGAAAATAATATTGAATTCTGCAATTAAAAAATAGCTGCATTGAATTAGGTTGAGGCAACACTAGATGAGCAATGCCTTTCAGTAATTGCCTTAACCAGATTTGTCTGTTTGACCTGAGCAGCTAAGCTTGAACTCACCATCTCAGCTGCATATATTACTAATAACATCTAAATCCTTTCCAAGCTATATATCCAAAGCACCTGTGAATGTGGCGCTGAATTCTCATACTTTTTCTCCTTAAAGTCCTGTAGTGGCTTCCTGTTGGATACAGAGAAGGCCCTACCATGCTCTGCTGATAAGGCCCCCGTGCCTGTCTGATCTCTTTTCCTACCACTTTCTCCCTTCTCCTTCTGCTTCCTCCTCACTGACTGGTTTGCTGTTCCTTGAACACATCAATCACACTCCTGCATTAGGGCTTTTATCCTCATTCCCTTTGACACAGGATTTCTTAACATTCACTACCCCCGCAAGCCCTCTGGAAATCTGGCAGTCAGGTAAAGCCAACGGACATTTCTCCGAATAATGTTTTACAATGGATAAAAAACATTCATAGGTTACAAATATAACCAATCACATAGAAACAAAACTATCAAACTATCTTTAAACACACTTTGTTACGGTAATATATATTCTTTTTTATTAATTCATCAGAATGACAAGATTTAGCAACATGTCCAACAGCAACCACAATGTCAAACTAATGATGAATAAAAATGACATTTTAAGATGTTCAAACATTTGTTAACCGAAATAAAAAGTATGTGTAATTTCTTCTGGTGAGAAAATCACAGGTGCTACTGAGACTCCTGTGGATTCTTGGCAAAATTAAAAATTGAAGAAAATAGTAAATTTCAGTTAGAGGTTAATGAATGTAATGGTGTAATTGTCTTTTCTAATTCAAGTTCTTGGACTACTTGAAATCTAGGAGGTCTATGCAGTCCACATTAAAAACTCCTGCTTATTGAAACATTCTTTCCCAAGATAGCTTCATTACTCACCTCTCACTTCCTTCCAGTCTCTACTTGAGATGTTCCCCTTGCAATGACGTTTTACCTCAGCATCCTACTAGCATTCCCTGCCTTAGATATTTCATTTCTTCTCTACATTATTTTATTTTCTCCATATTACTTATTCACCTACTGCACATTTACTCCTTTACTTGTTTTCTGTCTCTTCCACTGGTATTTAAGTTCTGTGAGGATAAGATGTTTATATTTCTTTCAACTACTGTCATAGCCCTAGCATGTAAAAACAATGCCAGGCACATATTAAGCCCTTCAATAGACATTTGTTGTATGTGCTGAATGAATGGATGATCTTTTAGAATGTCATACAAAATTCTTAAAGCTCTCAACTTTGTTTTATATGCTGGTCCCATCTTGTGCAGCTCCCCTCATTGTATACAAATCACTCAGGTCTCCTCTCTGTTGTCAGGAGGAACCAAGTGTCACCCTGCCTCAGGGCCTTCATCCACACATCTCAAGCCCTCTGTAGTAGCCCTCTTCCACCCTTCTCCCACTCCACTTGAACTCCAACTCATCCTGAAAGACTATTAGTGACTTACTCAATGCTCAGTATGTAGTGGATATCCCTCCCATGTACTCTTACAGGTCACTCTATATTTCTTTGATTATACATATCATAAATGTAATTAAATAATTATTTGTATAATTCATTTATTGTCTGTTTTTCAACCAGAATATGGCTCCTTGGAAACAAATCACTGGCACATAGAAGTGCCCTACCAACATTTTTTTCAAATGAAATGAATAAACCAAAGAATTCACAGGGACTACAGTACAGATTCTTCTAAATGTAAAACTTGGAACACATTAACAAAGTTAGCTGGACTTGCTTGAGCAATCATTGCTTGCACCTGTTGTCTCTGAATTACATTCTAATGAGATGGCAGAGATCACTCATAAATATTTATGATGTGAAGGAGTCTGGCACAAACGGGCACTGGGCTGCAAACCCTAAGTGATGTTATTTCTTTTCAGCTTGCTTTCCAATATCATAACCACTAGTTCTATCCTAAAGAGTGCTGCCAAAAATTTTGTATCCAGAAGGAGCATTTTCATCTATCCCCACTGTAAAGCCTGGATTTAGAAGAGGCTTAACATTTTCATATAATTTTAATTTAGACACAATAAGCGCCTTCATTTTATTGTAAAACCGCTAATTTTCAGTAAACAAAGCACAATGTAAGCGATAAGGTCAAAAGAAAAGTAAGCAGTATAAAGAAAAGAGAGCTCATTTTTTTTCCCTCTGCTTCTGTTGTTTACAAACATGGTTAGGACAGTGATGTTGGATTATAGAGAAAAAAATATTCAGTGAATAAGTATGAGTTGATGAGTATTTGTAAAAACAAAAATCAAAGAACAATATCATTAGATATCTCAAGAAATAATGAACAATAAATTTGAGGAGCAATGGCTGTACTGAACTTAATGTCTTCAGAAAACACCTCAAGGTTCACTATCATTACCTACAGATTTTTAAAAACAGATTTCTGGAATGTTTTATTATCCGTTCAATTGTAATTAACTGTTAGGGCAATTTTTATGACATGTCCCCTCTTTCTTTATTAACCATCATTAGAGTATACTTCAGTGCTAAACTTTTTAAGGCACTCCCACAGAATAGTGATGGACTGGCACTCTTATCAGTACAAAGAACAAAGGACCCATATATATTAGAAAAAAAAGAAGCAGAAAGAAAAGAAGATTTTTCTGAATTTTAATTTCAAGGTAATCATTTGAGAGTAGCAATATCACTGAATTCTGGTGTCAAAATTATTACTTGGAAATAACATAACATCCACTTCCATCTAATGATTAACAAAATGAATCAGATACACACAAGAATCTCTTGGAAGTTACAGAAATATTAGTTGTAAAAGAGTTTTTGTTTGTTTGTTTCTTTGTTTTAACAGATTTGGAGCTCCTTTGGAGGGCTTCCTTGCAAACACAAAAGCCTTCTCTTGAAATGATTACAAGTAAAATGGCTTAAACCACCAAGAAGAAGGAATTATTTGGAGAGGAGATAGATTGGTATATTATTTAATTACTTTTATAGCAGTTTAGAGGTTTTAATAATAATTTCTATGGAAAACAGCTTACCCCATATATGTTTAAAAAAACCATGATCAACAGCAATAGAATACACTTTTCCGAGTTGAATTCCATTGTTTCATTGATCAAAGTGAAATCATGACATTTTTCTCCTGCACCAGAAAAAGGCTCAAGATTGGGATGCTTGTGTGTTTCTATGAACTTATATAAGTACCACTGAATATTGTCTAGTGCTCCTGCTATAATGCAATCAGAGAAGCTAAGGTTAATTTTCACAAATGCACACACATATATATAGGTTCACAAAGCTAATTTTCGAAAAAGAGAAATCAGACATTAACTGCTATAACTTATCAACAAAATATAAACAATCAAGTTTCAAATCAATAAGAAAAATATGGAAAGACATTTTTAATAGCATAGCAGCATCAATGAAAAAATACTCTTTGGTTCACATTTATAAAGAAAATTGCTCTCGGAGATTTTTTGTAAGTCCAACTATGAGGTTCTTCGGTTCAACTGATGAGAAATCAATTGCAAAGCCACTGTTTATCAAAATCAACTTGTGCAAAATTAAACTAATAATCGGGCTTTTCAGCTTCAATATATTCAACATATTCTACTATGCACCAGACATTTTTCTAAGTAATAGGAATACAAAGCCTCTGTAAGTGCTGAGGAAAAGGAAAATTATAATTAGAAAAAAATGAGATGTATGTGAAGAGCAAACAATGAAGGCAATTCAGGAGAGGCGGTGATTAACTTGTCTCAAGCACGGAAAGGAAGTGTTCAGAAAGAACCCTACCTTGAATGAATACGTTTTTGTAGAAGAGTAGATATTTTTTCAGATAGAAAAATTTGATGATACAGCAGCAAAACTTTAAGAAACATAAGATCATAGCATCTCCTCTCTTGCACCACGGTCACAAAAATATCATCTAGTTATGCCAGAATGGAGAGTTGAAGAGAAGAATATATACATATGCATATGGGAGTGTGTAATCCATTATGGAATAGGTAATAAATCATGAATATATCTTAAATCAATTATGCACTTTTGAAAGAGAAAAAAAATACGCCACAGTAACATTTATTCTACAACAATGTAAACGGCAAAGCAACTTCATTAAGAAAGACACTTAGCATTGAAATAAGCTATTAGCACTGGATTAGTCAGCCAAAGGGGTGCTGATGCAAAGTACCAGAAATCTGTTGGATTTTATAAAGGGTATTTATTTTGGGTAAAATCTTACAGTGTAAGTTACTTCCCTCACCAAAGTCTGTTGACACATGTTGGAGCAAGATGACAACCATCGTCTGCAAGTGTTCAGCCTCCCTCTTCCTCTTAAGACTCCGTGGTTCCAGCTTCTTCCAATATCAGCTGTAGGCTAGGATAAGTCTTGTCTCTCTCCCAGGGCTTGTTTCTCTCTGGGCTCAGCTACTCTGCTTTCTCCACAAGGCCAGCTGTAGCCTCAGCTCTCTTCCTGGAGCCTCTGCTGTGTCTAATGGAGTCTTCTCTCTTTCCTCCCATATCGGTTTCTCTGTGTGCTTATTTTCTGGGCTCCAGGATCAAAACTCCAACTAATTCTCCTGCCGTGTTGTTTTCTTTGTGAGTCCTTGCCCACCAAGGGGGCAATGTCCTACTGACATGACCCAATCAAAGCCTTAATCATTATTTAATCAAGTAAAAGTGAAACCTCTGAATCCAATACAATTTAATATGCCCAGAGGAACAGATCAGTTTACAAATATAATCCAATATCTATTTTTGGAATTCATAAGCAATATCGAACTGCTACAAGCATCTTCCCATTTATTTCTCAATCTGTTGCCTCTGCTTGTGAAGGAGGCTGGTGACTGGTAGAGCAGGGAACAGGCTGCTTAGATGTTGTGAAGGGTTGTCTAACCCCACCTTGTTGTCACTTTATGCTGGAAGAGCATTCAGATAAAGGGAAATATCACAATGTGATCAAAGTATGCAGATAAGGTTTTACCCTATTTGTGTATTCTTAACTGTACCTTTAATATGTTAAAATTATTTCTAATGAAAATGTCACTGGTTTTAAAGACACACAAGCTAGGTTAAAATTGTGACATAAGGGTACAACTTATATATACACACATATATATATATATTTATAGTTATATATGAATGTGTGTATTAGAAGACCATATATAAATACGTACTTACATAGGCTTAAAAACATCGCATGTAGTTTTCTATAAATCCATTTTTTTGCACTCCAAACTTAACTATGCAATGATACTAAGGCAATCTTCTACCCTTAGGAGAAAAATCATCAAGAAACTTCTTTTTCCTTTGGTGACCACCCTGATAACCTGTTTGGAGCAGGCTATCTCTTTGAGGTTATGATCAGGCAGAGAATGTATGAGAAACAAGAGACTCAGCTCTTCTGGCTGAGCTATTTTCCAAGGGACTTCCTGTAATAAATAAGCTAATTTCAGTTTTTTTGTTTTCCTGAGAAGATCATTTAAACCAAGGAGAAAAGCTCTGGAAAATGGGGGTGGGGGCTTTGGAAAGGATGTATGGGAAGAAAGAGATGGGAGTGCTAAAAGCCAAGAGGGCTTGAAGGCATGAAAACAATATATTTTAGAAAATATTTTATAAAGTTTTTCTTTAAAGTGGGCACCATTTCCTGAAATCTTTGAAAAAAGATAATTATCTTAATTCACTTGAGTCATCTGTGGTAGGGTTGTTGGTTTTCTCACAAATTCTTTCTATGAACTGCCATTAGGTGTGGACCAAGAGATGACAACACTCATGGGAAACCAAGCAAATATGAATTCTATCTGTATTTTATAAATTATAAAGGAGCATTTGGTTATCAAAAGAAATATTATCTCTTAATTAAATACAGACATTTGTATGTGAATCTTTATTAAACATAGATTAAGATTCACAGAAGCCTAGGAAATAAACAAATTGAAATCAAGAAAGAATTCTAATCTTAAGAAATGTATCTTCTTTATTTAGTTAATTTTTGTGGGATAGAGAGGTTTCTTAAATTTTTTCATAGAAGAAATTGTGAAACAAATCTTGTCTAAAAGCATGTCCATGTTCCTTTTTTGGATTGTGATCATCTCATGTAGAGTAATTACTCATGTGCTAGGCACTAGGTGATACAACTTTGTACAAGTCCAAGGATTTCATGGGAGCTTGGAGATACGGCAGTCCTGTGAGCTCAATTGACATGCTTGACATGCATTATCTCATTTCATTCTCACACCTTTCCTTTTAAGCAGGTTCTGCTTTCCAGTTCTTACAGGTGTGGGAACTGAAGTACAGAGAAGTGAAGTAACACACCCAGTGTCACAGAGGGAAGAAGTGGCTGAGTGAGGATTCAAACTGAAGCAATTTGCTTCCAGAATCCAATGTGGCATGATCTGAAGTGAACAGTGGTGGGACAGAGAGTGCTGCAGGGAATCACCTGGGAGGAGAGCTGTAAAGCTGGCTAAATGTCACGTCTTAGGAAAGTTGCTTACTCTCCCTGAGATTCAGATTCAAGTCAGCATTCTTCCAAAGTTTAAATGAGATTGGAAATGTAAAGTGAGCTGTCTGCCTCTAGCAAATGTGCTTTACATTACTCACTTACTGCCTTGCAAAGTTAGTTGGGGACTCTTCTCTCGTTTATTCAGAAACAACGTGGCTTCTTTTTGCATTAATCCAGGGTTTCTTAAGTCCACACTATACTGTATATTATTTAATATATATCACACTCACACCAATGCATCCCCACAAGAATAATGTTTTTTTTAAAATTACCAAAGTATAATGTTAGCCTTATCCTTGTCTCCGCCTGATTTTCAGCTCTCATTCCTTTTTCTCACTTGATGTGTCTAAGTGGGCTGAGAAAAGGAATTTCTTGTTTTGGGAGGAAGAAGGCATAGAATGTAGGAAGTAAGTTGCTCATTAATATGTGATCTTTCCTGATTTCTTTTCCAAAGACTCTTTGGCCTCTGATGTTTTCTGAACCACATTGTTCAATCCAATGAAGATGGGCCTCAATTCAAATTACTGCTCAGACCCCAAACTCTCCCTTTTACTTTATTCCACACATTTTATTGCAGTCCCTCTAGAAATCAGTTATATTAACAATAATAATTTCCTCCAAGCAAAGTCATATTTAAGCAATTATATAACCAATATTTTTATCAAAAGTCTCAATCAAGGTGTTCTATGAAACCATTTTAAGTGTTTACTGGAAATATTTTTGAGGGTGTAATAAGTTTCATGTACATTACATCATTTTTGTGATGGGAAACAAAAGAAAATATTCTTTCATATCTCAGAACTGGGAATAGTCCCTAGTAGTTTGCCAGTGGCATGAGTGAGAATCCATCTCTTGAACCCTGTGACTGATATATGACTGTTTCTTTCTTCACATTAGCTGTTAAGAAGGCTTTGACATAAACATGTGTTCCTTTTCTAGAATGCACGGGATTTTGTGACCTACCCTTTGTGTACAGACCTTAATCCTGCTGCATCTTAGCTTTTTATCTTACCATAACTCCTGCCCCATTTTTCTCACTGCAGGCTTTGTTAGTCTCCATTAAAACATTCCAAAATACAATGTGATATATGCGCTTATTTTTAATTAAATAAATTCAAAAAAAGAACTTCTGAGGGAAGTTTCCAGGTTTATTGATAACAAAGAACATTTAAATGTGGTTACATCAGCAGGTCACAAATGTAAATGTATATATATAATGTTGAAGGAAGCTAAAAATAAATCCGAATCCAAAAGGACAATCAATTTTGTGGGCAAATTTACATCAAAATCCTTAAATTATTTTTGAAAACCTTATGATGTCTAGATCCAAGTCTGGCTAACTACTATGGCCCATGGGCCAAGTCTAAATAATGTTATGTTGGAACTCAGCCATATAAATCCATTTACGTATTGTCTGTGGCTGCTTTCGTGCTACAGTGGCAGAGTTGAGGAGTAATGTGAGAGTGTGTATGGCCCGCAAATCCTAAAATATTTACTATCTGGTTCTTTACAGAAAAAAAATTGCTGGCCCCTAGTCTAGATGATTGTGTTAGAATCTGCTGAGGTATTTTCGGCCAGTGAGCATTACACCTGCATAGTGCCACCTATGGTGAGTCCAGATGGCCCAAACTTGAAATGTGTGATAATGTATCTGTTAAAGAAAATCCTGACTCTGGTTTCTCCATCAGTATTAATTACAACATAAGCCTCTGGGATCAAAATACGTACTCATCAGGGACAGTTATTTATTTTAGGGAACATGTGCACACTTAACTCACATATGTTTTTGCATAGTGAATACCATAGACGATATATAATAAATTTGTTATGTAACAAAACAAATTCCACATATATGAAGAAATGTCCAATTTCTCTAATAGATTCACACATTACATAGTTCAGAAATACTCTTCTAATTTTCTAAAAAAAAAAAAATGACAAATTTGTCTGGAGACCAAAAATTCCCTAGTAGAAACAAAATGGACAACCTCTGTTTTGATCAGCTTAATCCAACTACATATCTCACAAAAACAAAGCCATCTTTTTCCACTAGTATCACATGTGTCTGTCTGCCTATTTGGGAAATGACTGTGAAACCTAAGGGGAGTTATTATGTTACTGATGAAAAGCTCCAATCTGTAACACATATGTGCATTTCAGTATACAATATCTGCTTATTTTCATTAAATTGCATTAAATGCTTCAATATGTAGCAGAATCATCTTCCTTAGGAAGCATATACTTGTGGAATTCTTTGTGGTATCCTTGGGAATCCCTTTACCATGTACCCATGGCATTTTGCCCTTACTGGACTCATTCTTTCCTATCTCCTGGTATATTTATTAAGATGGGGGAGTGTTTCCTTTCTTATTCTAAGATTTTGCTCATGTCCCCAAGCTACTGTTTTTGAACTGAAAAGAAAAGGAAAGGGACAATATATTTGAGGAAAGAATATAACACTATGAGAAATTACTGCATGATATCTGTTTTCTTACTTAATGGCAGAAACAGAAGTTCTCTACTTCTCTCTCTCTCTCTCTCTCTCTCTCTCTCTCTCTCTCTCTATATATATATATATATATATATATGTTTGTGTATGTGTGTGTGTTTCCCCCCCCTAAACTAGTGTACTTTAGACCTAAACTAAGGACTGAAGTAACAGAAAAAGGAAAGCCACTAGTTTCTAGACTGGTGGAAATTCACCATTCATATATATTTAACATAGGGTGTGTAAGGGAGTAATTACTTTGTTTTCTTTTTTACACATTATTCTCTGTTAAAAGATATACAATTCTATATATGGACTTAAAAATAAAAAGTTGATTATAAAACATCATCTTTCCACATACATTGTCAATGTTATTTTTAGAAAATATTAAATGCAAACATACCTCAATATTTAAATATTATTATATAAATATACTTGTATAAGCAATATGATAACAATGGCTTTTCATTTCACTTATTCTTGGTTAATCTTTCTATGCATTCACTTCAAAAGTCATGTGTCAGATCTATAGTAAATACGAAATAGGGTTTATTTTTAAGCAAACTGCATTTTATGTCCCCATATTTGTCCCATTTCCAGATTTGCCACTTCACTACCTAAAAGGTATCATCATGTTAGTTTTGGAGGCAAATAAACCATTTCTTATGAAATACTGAAATCAAATTTACAAACTTTTATTTATTTTTTGTATGTGAGCAGAGAAAAACGGTAAAATGTCAGAAAAATAATTCTGCATGAAATTCTGATGCTGTTTATTAATTTCAAATATAAATATTGGAGGGAAGTTTGCTTCCTAGAAAAAACAAAATAATTCTATGTGCTTACTGTTGCATGTAAAATTTTTGTAATCATAAAACAATTTGTAATTCTGGAACTTAAATAAGCAAAGAATCTCATAATACTGGTTGCTCTCATCTGGATGATTCATTATTACAAGCAAACTCACACTTACAGTAAAAAAAACTTGTGTTTACACTTATCCAAGGATAGTTGCAACTTTGTCACTTCCTACACCTAATGGGGGGATCTCAGGAAGGTGGCAGAGATAACAATCCCAGCCCTAATTTATTGACACTCATTAGTCACTTTGCACATAGCCACCCTTCTAGCTTCCTCTGCCACACTTCAGAATGGGAGTACCTGACCAAACTATAGGAGAGGGAAGAATTTCCTCCAAGTCTAGGTGCATATAGCTATTTTTGAATGCAAATCAGCAATTCTTATCATCTATAAGTGGAAAAGTGCAATATTTGTCAAAACAGCATTTGAATTTTATATTTATTTTTACTTTTTATTTATTTTTTTAAGTTTTTATTTTGAAATGCTTTTCAACTTACAAGAGAATTGCAAAAATAATACACACCCCATATGAGAATTCCAACACACCCCCATACCCTCAGGTACCAAGAGCCACTAATTTTAACATTTTGTCCCATTGCCATATCATTCTAGCTAGCTAGCTAGCTAGCTAGCTCTAGCTAGCTATCATCTATCCATCCATCCATTCATCTAATCAGTCCATTTTCCCAACACTTGAGTGTATGTTGTATATACATCATGCTCCTTAAGCCCTTAATATTGCCATGTACATTTCCTAAGTATAAAGATATTTGTTTATGTAACCACTTTAATTGCAGTTTTCAAGTTCAAGAAATTTAATATTGGTATAAAGTTTGCAGTATATATCCCAATTGTTTGTATATCCCAACCATATCTCTCCGAGTCTTTTCTTTTCCTTTAGTATATCCGATCCAGGATCGTGTGTTGCATTTAATTGCTATTGTCTTTTTAGTTGCTCTTTCTTTCTTTTTAAAATTTTGAAAACAGATATACAACATAAATTTTTGCATCTCAACCACTCTCAAACATATCTTTCAATGGGATTAATCACATTTACAATACTGCTGTATATTCACTACCTTCCATTGCAAAAACTATACTATCTCCCCAAACAGGAAACTCTACACCCATTATGCATTAACTTCCCATTTCCCCTGCCCTGTTTCCTGGCAACCTGTACTCTAATTTCTGTCTCTATGAGCTTGTCTATTCTTGGATATTTTCTTTGTACTAAATTTAATATCCTAAATCTATACCAATCTCGTTTGCTTTGATACTAACTTAACTTCAATAGTATACACAAATTGTGTTCCTGTACTCTTCCATCCTTCCACCTTTATGTAGTTCTTGTCACAAATTGCATGTTTATATATTATGAGTCCAAATCCACAGATTTATCATCATATTTTTTGCATTTGCCTTTTAGATCCTGTAGGAACTAAAAAGTGGATTTACAAACAAAAAACATGATAGTATTGGCATTTATATTTGCCCACATCGTTACCATCACTGGAGATATTTATTTCTTCATGTGACTTTGATCTCATATCCATTCTCCTTTCTTTCAACCTGCATAATTCTCTTTAGCATCTCTTATGGGGCTAGGCTAGTGGTGACAAACTTCCTCCAATTTTATTTGGGAGTGTTTTAAACTCTCCCTCATTTTTGAAAGACATTTTGTCAAATATAGAGTTCTTATTTGACAAACTTTGCTTTCAGCACTTTAAATATGTCATCCCACTGCTCTCTTGCCTCTGTGATTTCAGATGAGAAATCAGCAGAAAGGCCCTACCAGAAGCTCCCGTCATATATTTGTCATTGCCAGTATCCACACCACCTCCAAAATCTCAATTTCTAATACTCCACTCTGACCACTACTTTCCTTTTTTTTTAATATATATATTTTTAAAAGATACTTAGATTACACAAATGTTACACAAAAATTATAGAGATTCCCATATGCTCCACCTCCCACACCTCCCACAACCTCCCACATAAACATCTTTCATTAGTGTGGCACATCATCTTCAATGGATATACACATTCTGGGGCTTTGCCACTAAGCATGGACCATAGTTCACATTATAGACCACACTCTCTCCCACACAATTCTGCATGTTATATACTGATGTAAAATGGCTTATATCTGTTATTGCAATGTCACTCAAGATAATTCCCAAGTCCCGAAAAAACCCCTGTATTACAACTGCTTTTCCCTCTCCCTGTCCCCAAAGCATCCAGTGGCCACTGGCTCCACATTTATGTTGTAATTTCTTCCATTACTTGAATCACAATATGTCTATAACAGAATACCAGTAAGTCCACTCTAATCCACAGCTCTCCCCC
The DNA here is from genome assembly GCA_026826555.1 of Tolypeutes matacus. Classification (NCBI taxonomy): domain Eukaryota; kingdom Metazoa; phylum Chordata; class Mammalia; order Cingulata; family Chlamyphoridae; genus Tolypeutes; species Tolypeutes matacus. Next base: position 7,392,190 of record JAKSZT010053766.1, on the reverse strand, counting down.
CAATCCTGAGGAGTCTGGGCTGGTGACATCCACTCCACCTCCAAGTGAAATGGGGCTTAAATCCCATGGGTAAGATGGATGGGATTATCCTGCCTGTAGCTGCAGACTCTCTCCATTCCCTGGGATGGCTGTTGTCCATCTTCATCTCCCTGCCAGGTGTCCTGGGTGAGTCCAGCAAGCTGTAGAGTAGGAGTTGCAGTTGCACTGAGATTCCGGGCCCAGCTGACACATGGGCAGGCCAAAGACTCCAGTCTCTGGAATTATACCTACAAACTCCAGCATCACATATAGGTTTGAATAGAAGGGACTAATGGACCTTGTGCAGGGAGGACATATTTGAGTCCAACTCTGTCACTCTCAGGAGGATGATCCACTGATGGGCTCTTGTTATTGATGACTAGACTTATGAGTCTATGCTCTTGAAACTGAAACTTAGCTTATTGTTATGGGGTGCCTAAGGGTTGCCTCCTGAGAGCCTCCTTGTTGCTCAAATGTGGCCTCTCTCTAAGCCCAACTCAACATATGAATAAATTGCCTTCCTCCCAGCGTGAGAGATGACTCCCGGGGATGAGCCTCCCTGACAACAAGGGATTACTACCTAGTGCCAACTGGCAATATGACTGGAAAAAGACCTTGAATAAAAGGGGAAAAAGGTAAAGACAAATGAGTTCATACCGCTAAGAGACTTCAAAGTGAGTTGGGAGGTCATCCTAGAGGTAACACTTCTGCATATCTCAATAGGACCTCATAGGTTTCCAATGTGGATATCACCCCGAATAGAGGGGCTCCTGAGGGCTACGGAGACACCCAGATCCTATATCAGGGCGGATAGCTCCAGAGTTTGGTGCCTTATCAGTGGGCCTTATTTTGGAATCCCTGCTCCTGAGAGTGACAGAGTTGGACTGACCACTACTTTCTATCTCTCTTGTAATCTGGGTCCAGTGTCCTCACTGATATAACTCTTTGGCCTCATCATTATCTCTCTTTCAGTGGCTCCTTCATGTTCTCACTGTCCATTAGATACTCTTTATTTATTTATTTTTTAATTTCTGCCTTATTCCGTTTATGTTGAATGACCTGCCATTATAATCACTCCTTGCAAAATAACTTCAACCTCTTTGCCCCTCTCTTCCTCCATTGTAAAATCCTCCACCAGTTTGAGCTTAAATAGCCTTTTTGTCTGATCCCTTTCAGTCAAAGCTGTTTTAGAAAAGTCACACAACACTGCTGATTTGTTTCACTCCAAATTCATAAGCATAAAACTTAAAAGGGTTCTTTATCTTGCCCCTAAACCCTACCAAGCTTTCTTTAACAATGAATTATTGGCAAGCCAGTAATTTCATCAAGATATATTACTGTATTGGTAAAATTTCAGAAACTTTGTGTGGCAGTTTGAGATAATTTTATGAATCCAAAAAAAAAAAAAAGAAATATTATGTTATAAATTAATTTATTTCTTTTGGTGTGATACTTTGTAATTGTATTAAATTCAGTTGAAGGGTCTTTGATTAGATTACCTGTTATGATTGCTGTAGGGCTTTTTATTGTACTATATCAGTGAAGTGTGACTCTGGTTGAGTCCCTGACCCCTATCTGGGTCCGATAAAAATAGACTTACATAGACAAACACAGGAAGAGCATGTTCTGCCATTTTTGTCCTGCCATTTGACATGCAGAGGTCAACAGCCATCTTGCTTCACCATGTGGTAACACACCAGGATGAACAATAGCTGACTTTGGTGTGAAAGCATATCTGATGACGCTTTGGTTTAGATTTTTCATGGCCTTGTAACTATAAGCTTTTACTCCAAATAAATCCCCTTATAAAAGCCAACAGATTTCTGGTACCTTGCATCAGCAACCCTTTGGCAAACACTTTGCTTATCACAAATTCAGTTGTCTGCATGTAATTTCTGCTACTTATTTCTTATAATGCTGTTAAAATTATTTGCATGGTATTACATACTTTTTTCTTCTCAGTTTGTTTTCCTTTCAAAACATCTTTTATGTTTTCTTTAATTTATTTGAAAATGTAAAGGATTTGTTGGCTAAAATGTTCTTTCATTTATAGAGATACATCTACAAATGCATGTTCTTCATTTTCCTTTTACATGCTTTTCTGTTGTTGTTGTTTTCATTTGCCGTTTTTGCTCCCTAGATTTAAATATCAATGTGTATTTGGTTGTTTCCATTTAATGATGGGGGGAATTTTATCTAATTTCCCCCCCAAATGAAATAAAAGAATTTTCCTTGGAAAACAAACAAAACAAAAACAACTGTGTATTATGTGGCAAAGTGCTTCTCCTTGTGAGTTTCAAGATTCTCTCTTTATCTTTGTCATTTGACAATCTTCTGTTTGGAGTTTGTTGTTCATCTTGGATGTGTATATTCATGTCTTACATTAAATCTGGGAAGATTTCAGTCATTATTTCTTTGAATATTATCACTGACCTTTTCTCTCCTTCTTCTCTGTTTTGTATTGAATTGTGTACCCCAGTTTGGACATGTTATTGGTCCTGTTCTGCATTCTAGTAAGTGTGGCTCCATTGTATATAAGATTTCTTCAAGATATTAGTTTGGTTAATGTGTGCCCCAACTGACCTTTATTCTGGGTTACTGATATCTTCAGTAACCAGATAGAGTGAAAGTGGATGGAGAAGAAGCCACAGGGAACAGCCAGAAGCCAAAAGTCAATGGAACCCAGGGAAGGAAGGGGAAGACATCACCATGTGCACTGCTGTGTGACAGAAAAGCCAAGGAACCCCAGAGATTGCCAGCCAGCCAGAAGGTACCATCCCTGGGAGGAAGACAGCCTTCTAGCCTCTGAAACCATGAGCCAATAAATTGCTGTTATCAAGCAACCACACTGGTACTTGTTTTATTAACTGGAAACTAAAACAGTTTTGGTACCAAAAAGTAGAATGCTGCTATAACAAATATCTGAAAATGTGGAAATGGCTTTGGAAGTGGTAACAGGGAAAGGCTGGAAGAATTGTGCTTAATAGAAAAAGCCTAGATTTCTTTGATGAGACTGTTGGTAGAAATATGGAGGTCAAAGTTACTTCTGATGAAACCTTAAAAGAAGTGATGAATATGTTACTGGAATTTGGAGGAAATGTGATCCCTGTTATAAAGTGGCAGAGAACTTGGCAAAATTGTGTTCTGATGTTGGATTGAAAGTGGAACTTATAAGAAATGAGAGTGGATATTTAACTTGGGAGATTTCCAAGCTAAGTATGGAAATATACCCTTGCTTCTCCTTGTAAATTACACTAAAATATGAGAGGAAAGGGACACAAACTGAGAACGAGACTTTTAAGCACTAAAAACCCCAGAAATTGATGGTTTGGAATATGCTGAGTCTACCCAGATTATGAGCTCTAAGACTGGGGTCAGAAGCAACTTTATCAGGTAACCCTCTGAACCCAAAGGACAGAACTCCACATGAGGGTTTAACTGAACAATCTTTTTCTCAAGAGAGTAAAACTGAACATGGATTCAGTCAGCCATTTCAGTGGAAGTCAGGGTTGGAAATACAATTATCCAATAAGGATCTGTGGAAAGTTTGATGGTTTGGACTCACTTGAACTTCACACAAAGTTGACAAGATTTATGTAAAATTTGTATGAGCATAATCACTGCCAGCCTGGGCTGAAAGTGACAGAGAAGGAATGAATTAAAGGAATTATGACTAAAGGACAGAACCTTGGAAGCAAAGTTCTGGGCCTGAAAAGATCTCTTTGGTCCAAGAGAGCAGGCCCACCCCATGTGTTGAAAGGGTGGGTCCACTTCTATGGTTGGATGGAGTTGCCTATCTACCCCTGCACTGGAGGGAGCTAAGCCTTATACTCCATTGTTCAGGGAGATGCTGCCACCCCATTGCTCAGAGACAGTGTAGCCTGTGCCCCCATGTTTGGGGAGATCATGACCACTGTGCAATCCCTTAGAAAGGGTGGGGCTACTGCTCCATCAGGCCCAGAGGACAAACATCAATCCATACATGGCTCTCAGACCTTGAAATCTAATGCAGTTTTCAATGCTGGGTTTTGGACTTGTTTGGGACCTGTGACCCTATTTTCCTTCCAGTTTCTCCCTACTGGAATGGGATGTTTATCCTACACTTGTTCCTCCATTATATAATGGAACAGATAACTTGTTTTTAGGTTTCACAGATCCATCACACAGAGGGATTTTGCCCTATGGTGGAGCACACTCATAACGATCTTTGATGAGACTTACCCTCCCTCCAGTGGGGAGTGAAGATGTAGAAGTGTGGGTGTCTCTTCCTTTCATGTCCATTGATCAGAAACATTATCATCTGATTGATTCTCAGAAATAAATGAATCTGATTCTTGAAACACTGCCTCACATTAAATACTTTGTTCTCTAAAGAATTTTTCCATTTTCTGTCATTAAGATTCTCCATAGTATGAAAAGGTCCTGCCTTTGTGAAGCCAAAAAAAATTTCTCTTACATCCCTTCCCCCAGGAAAATATGTGGGAAGTATCCTCTAAGATTGATATAAAATTTTTTTAATGGCATCTTTCTGTATAAATGTAATTTCTCTTGAGTAAGTTACTGCTAAATACGTAATCCTTGTTTGTCATCATAAAGGATTTGGAGATTTTGAAGTGACCCACTGTATTTTCAGCTTAACAAAATTTTATTTCAATGTCAAAATATCAGGCAAAATGCTAATTTTTCTTACACTTTTCTTAAATTTTTTCTTATTGCTAAAGGTCAGTTTAGCTGAATAGTTCTGGATGAGTAAAACAGGGTCTAAGAAATAAACAACTCTCTCATTCTAGAAAGCATAATATAATCACCATTTAGTTTGGAACATTTTACATCCTAGGAAATATTTTTAAATATTTCTTCTAGTCTTCAAATAACCCTAGCAGATGAGCCTTATTGAAAAGTCACATAAAAGGACTACACCAAAGAGGCTTGTGTCCACGAGCCATAGACTAATTCTGGAAACTTTGAAAATTGTAGAAAGATTTTTTTCCCCTCAAATAGTTTAAGTAACTAGTTGGACCTGAAGATTATTGATTATATATCTAATTCAGTTTTGGATTTTGAACTTTATTGTTTGTTTGTTTTTCTTTTCTTTTCTTTCTTTCCTTTTTTTTTGTCAGCATGAAACAACAGCCAATTCTGACTAGTTGATCAAAAAAAGAAAATGAATAAAATTATAGATGATAGCGCTTAGGAGCTATGGAGCTTTAAATATAAGACCTGAAGAAGAATTTCTTTAGGGTGTTTCCTATCAAGTTATAATGGAAGTAAAAACTTCCTCCTTTTCTCACTTTACTCAGGCTTTAAACTCCCAGGAAGGACTAAAAGATATGCCATTAACAGCACATCACATCAGGACTCCAGGACATTTCATAGAAAATCAAGGGGCTGTAACGAAAGAAATGGGCACTAGGTACTGGAAAAGCAAAAACAGTAGATGTCTTCTACAGTGTCTTTAATGTAATTCTAAATTTTGTAGAGTGTTAAATGTAATATTTAGGCTATTAACCATAAGCTATTATAATTATACTTATTGTATCAGTATTAAGCTCAGTTGTGAGCAATGGAGATACAAAATAGAATCGCCTTAAACAAGTCTGACATATATTTTCTCATGTATAAGAGCTCAGAAGTTGTCAATCCAGACTTAGTATGGAAACTCAGTAAAAAAATTCCTAGGGACCAGGCTCCTGCTACGTTATTGCTTTACCAGGCATGGCCTCATTTCTTCCATCTCTAAGGTAGCCCATGGTCCCAGAGGGTTGCTATATCAAGTGAGAAGAAGAGACACAACAGATAAAGCAGAGAGCACCAGCAATTCACCTTTGCATTAATACACAACGTTTTTGCTTATATCTTACTAAACAGAATTAAATCTCAAGCCCATGTATTTATCTGCAATGGAAAAGAGAAAACTAATGTCTTTAAACTGAGTAGTCATGTATGAAACTAAAAATTGGGGACTGCTAATATGCAGAAAAGAAAAGAGAGATACCTTGTGTCAACCAGGATTCCCTGTTAGAATTACATTTTTTTATTTTATCACAATTCCACATAAATCTACTCTAATATATATATCATTTAGCCAAAATAAAACACTTATTTTTTTTTATTCTTAAGCCATAACAAATATAGTGTTCTCTGACTCTTATGATTTTACCCTAAATACAAATTAAATATCCAATAGTAATGATGTGCATATGTAATTATATGTGTGTGTATATATATATTTATTTATATATATATATACACACACACATTCACATGCATATATCACTAAGATATACCAGCCAAAAAAAACTCAAATCACATGGGGTCCATAAATGATCACCAAATGGGGGGAGAGAGAGGAAGTAAAGAAGTTGTTGGAATGCTCCTACCCTACATAGACATAAATAGTTCATGGTGAGACCTACTGGAAGAGAAAGAAGAAAGAATGTAAGGAATAAATGCTCTGAGAAAATTCTTGTAATATGTGTATACTGCCTAACAATGAAAATACATACTGCTGGAAACATAATGTCTTCACTTTGCTAAGCTGGCCTATAAAAAACGGAACATTCACTTACAATTCTCGAATTGAATTTTCAAGGCAAAATTATTACTTAGGCTCAGGTTGAACTTTATTAATTCAGACATTGCATTAGTGTCAGGCATCATGCTAGTCTAGAATTGCACGGTTTAAAATAGATATGTTTAAATATGGTCTGTTCATTATAAGACTGTGTATTTCAGAATTAGGATTTAGGATTTGGAAGTGAAAGTGAAGTTTATGAATTTGAAGTTATCCACACAAGGTCACTGCATATGTAATTGCTGGTGCCAGGATTTAATTACTGGTTCCCACATCACATGTCACAGATGGCAATTATGGGTCTGTATCACTCTGAGAAATCTCCTGAAGAATATCAACCAATAGGAATTCCACAGACATTTCTGGAGGATAATATCATTTTGAGGCCTGGAAATTCATTTTATGACGTGGTTTCTTATGGATGAATTATTTTAAAGATTTATGTTCTTCTCTACGTATCAAGGGTGTTTTTACTGATGTTCATCCTCAGAGAAAGAGCAATGAACAGTGCTGGCAAAATTTATCTCTTTTACTGAATTGTAATATGGCAAGGTAAATATTGTGACTTAAATAGTTCTATCAGCTTAGATGACCACAGGATCTTCAGACCTAAGAATGAGTTCATGTCCTCTTTTTGGGCCATGACAAAAGAAAAATATGTTTCATCCATGTGGCAGAATAAAAATGAACTATCTTTATGTAAGTAGCAGAGATTACTAGCTACACACTTGTATTATGTTTGAACCAGTATATGTTTTGGAGCTGTATATGTTATGGCAGTTATTATACCCTAAAAAACACACATTGCAATTTTCATTTAGTCATTATATCAAGCAAAACATATGGTATAAAAACAGTTGGATTAAGGGAAGAAAATCATGGTGGATGCATTGATCTGAGTACTTTATATTCCTCTTTTGAACTGTATTTTCTTAAGTTCTGCCTTCAAGATCAAACCCCATTACATGAAAGCTTTAATTCTTGGAATGATAAGAAAATCTGTACACATGTGCACATGCACACATGTGTGTTTGTATTTGTTTTTGAATGAACACTATCAGGTCATACTAAAATCAATATTGTAAATTGATTTTTCCCATCTAGAGAAAAACTCTACTTCAATCAGATTTAAAAAATCAATATTTTCCCTTTTAATAAAATGTAGAATATTCCTTTCAACTGCTATTCAGGCAGCAACTCAGATACCATAATAATAATAAGCCATTTGAAAGTAAATCATGCAGATTAAACTCTTCAAGTAATTAATACAGCAAGAACATTTCCAAAAAATTTCATTTACAAATCCATGTAAATCTAGGGGAAAAATATGATCACTATCTTCTGATTTATTTGTTTAATATAAATAAACATCTCAAACATCAGATTTAGGGAGACATAGTAAGAAGTATAGTAGCTATACTGCTAATTTAGTTTTGCTTGACATTCTTGAATTCTCCCTTTTTCATATATAATTATTTTCTTATATAATTCTTCCCTTTTCTTACTCTTTACTAATCTAATCTTCCAAAAAGAATAGAGAAGCAGGAGTCATCAATTTGTTTCTCCATTCCTAGATGTGAAGTCATTTATTAAGTCCCAATACATGCAAGATAGGAAGGAAATCAAACAACATGAGACAACAGAGGAAACTTGTATTCATTCAACAGGTGTTACAGGAGCAGAAAGCACAGTCTTTCTAAGTGTGAACAGATGTTTCTGCTTCCCTGGGGGCTTTAGCCTTTATCCAGGCAATCTTCTCCTGGCCATTTTTTCTCTCCATGCTATTCTTCCTCTGGATTCACAGACCTGAGAAACAAGGGCAGAGGCACATCCTCCCACAGTGTGAAGATGAACAAGCTGCTATGAACTGCAACCACAATAAATGCTACCAGGGACACATGTTTAACAGCTTTTTAGGAAAACAATGGATGGGAAATTGCAATGATTTTCTGTCTAAAAGTAAGATCTTTCATCAAAGTCATAAGTAAATTCATTTTTTTACTCCTCATGTTTTAGATGGTATATATTTTAATCCTAATAGGTTTCGTTGACTTGAAGGTGGTCTTATTAACGAACGTGACGTTATTTAGATCTCTAGGAATTTAAGATTCAGGGCATTGCACTTTTAAATAAAAGCCATAATAAGTCAGAATGTATATTTTAAATTACTTTTAGATTAAAATATGTACTGTGACAGTTCAAAAATTACTGGAAATAAAATTTAGCAACTGAGATGTGAAATTAATACATGGATCAATTATAAAAGGTGAAATAAAACTTTCTAAATATTCAATTTAATCTGATTTCAATTTCTGTAGCTGATTATTTTAATCACACTGAAATTTTTCCTGAAAATCTTCCAAGATTATAAAGGATTCAGTATAGAAGAAAATGAATTTCTTACTATATCTTAAAATTAAAACATGTTCCATGCTCAGTGGCAATGCCCCAGGATGCGTTTATCAATTGCAATGAATGTGCCACACTAATGAAGGATGTTGTTTATGTGGGAGGGTGTGGGAGGCGTAGGGCGTGGTGCATATGGGAACCCCTATATTTTTTGTGAAACATTTATGTAACCTAAGTATCTTTAAATATACATATATATATATATATATATATATTATAAAGAAAGATAAGCCCTATGCAAAATGTCAAAAAAAACAACAATAATAAATGGAATTCCAAAGCCTATCAAATTAGCAGCTTTTTTGCACAGAGGACTTCCAAAATGCTGTGTAATACTATTTAAGTAAACTTCTCTTTCCTTATTTGAAGAGATTCATTCTTCATGTAATCTATAACCAGCCAAAATTATTCGAGCTGCTTTACGTCAGTGATTATCCTGTGCAATATAAGATGTAAATAAAAGAAAACCAAAAGATGTTGTTAATGTGGGAGATTGTGGGAGGGGGAGGGACTGGGGCATATGGGAATCCTTATATTTTTAAGTAACATTTATGTAATTTAAAGCTTCTTTAAAAAATAATAATAATAATTAAAAAAAAAATGGCTACCAGGCTGACTTGGCTCTGATTCTGCTCAGGCTCTTCCAAGGGACTGGAGAGGAGGGAGCACTCCCTAGCTCACTCTGTGGTGGCATCACCCTCCTTCAAGGGCAGGATGGAGATATGTGGTCAGAGAGGGCTGCAAACCAGCAAACCAGTTTCTCTTATGTAATGTGGCTGCGAGGGCCTTTGGTCCAATGCTAGTGGAAGAGTTGTACACCATGATCAAGTGGGATTTGTCCCTGTGTGCAGGGTTGGTTCAACATAGGTAGGGTGGATAGGGGGACATTTGGCAGAATGCAGCACCTTTTTTTGATAAAAACACTTAGAACACTAGGAGTAGAGGGAGACTTCCTCAACATGATGGAGGAGGGCATGGCATGTGTAAGGAGTCCAGAGCTGGCATCCTATTTAATGGTGGGGGACTGAGGGCTTTCCCTCTGGGATCAGGGGAGGGAAGAGGTTGCCTACTCTCATCACTGTTGTTCAGTTTTACATGGAAGGTTCTTACCAGGGCAATCTGGCAGAGAGGAAGAAATGGGGACTTCTGCATTGGAGGGGAAGAGGTGAACTTTCCCTGTTTGCAGGTGATAAGATCCTATATACAGGGGATCCTGAAGACTCCACAGTGAAGCTTCTAGAGTTAATAAATGAATTTGACAGAGTGATGGGTTTCAGGATCTGTGCTCAGGGATTGGTGGTGTTTCTGTGTACAAGAAAGGAGCATTTGGAGGAGGAGGTCAAGAGGAGGATTCCACTCACATTGGCAACTGGAAGAGTCGAGTATCTGGGAATGAGCCTGACTGGGGTTGTAAGGGACTTATGAACAGAAAACTACAAAACATTGCTGAAAGAAATTAAAGAAGACCTAAATAAATGCAAGGATATTCCATTATCATGGATTGGAAGACTAAATATTTTTAAGATGTCAATACTACTGAAGGCAATTTATAAACTCAATGCTATCCCAATCAAAATCCTGACAATCTTCCTCGCAGAAATGGATAAGCCAATTAGCAAATTAATATGAAAGGGCAAGGGCATCAAATAGCTAAAGCAATCTTTGAAAAGAAGAATGAAGTTGGCAGACTCACAATTCCCTATCTTAAAACTTATTACCAACCACAATAATAAAAAAAACATGGTCCAAGGACAGACATATAGACCAATGGAATAGAATTGAGAGCTCTGAAATCAGCTCTAACATTCATGGTCAACTGACTTTTTTTTGTGTGTATCTGTGGCAGGTGCTCAACCACTGAGCTATATCCACTTCCCACCAAGTGTTTTTTGACAAGGTGGCAAAGACTACTCAATTGGGAGAGAATAATCTCTTCAACAAATGGTGCTGGGAAAACTAGATCCCCGTTTGCATAAAAAGGATCGAGCATCCCTACCTCACACCATAAACAAACATCAACTCAAGATTGATCGAAGACTTAAATGTATGAGCTAGAACTATTAAACTATTAAACTCTAGAAGAAAATGTAGGGAAGCATCCTCAGGACCTTATGTTAGGCAATGGTTTCTTAGAGTTACACTCAAAACACAAGCAAAAAAAGAAACACATAGATAAATATGACCTCATTTAAAAAAACAAACAAACAAACACTTTTACTCCTCAAAGGACTTTATTATATTCTGAAAGTAAACCTACAATCTACACAATGGAAGAAAATATTTGGAAAGTACATATCCAATAAGGGATTTAATATCCAGTATACATAAAGAAAATCTTCACTTATCAACAAAAAGAAAAACAACCCAATTAAAAAATGGAGAAAAGACTTGAATAGACATCTCACCAAAGAAGATGTACACATGGGCACAAAACATATGAAAAGATGCACAGCATCATTCGCCATTAGGGAAATGCAAATTGAAACCACTATGAGATTCAATTTGACACCTATGAGAATGGTTGCTTTTAAAAAACAAAACAAAACTGAAAATAACAAATGTTGGAGAGGATATGGAAAAATAGGAACACTCATTCATTGCTGGTGGCAATAAAAAATGGTGGAGCCACTGTGGAAGACAGTCTGGCAGGTCTTCATAAAGCTAAGTATAGAACTCCCATATGACCTGGCAATCCCACTACTGGGTATATACCCAGTAAAATGGAAAACAGAAATATGAACAGATAGATGCACACCAATGTTCATACCAGCATTACTCACAATTTTTTGCCAAAAGACAAAGCAACCCAAGTGTCCATAAACTGATGAATAGATAAATAAAATGTGGCATATACATACAATAGAATATAATTCAGTTATGAAAAAGGATGAAGTCTTGATATATGTGACAACATGGATGAACCTTGAAGACATCATGTTGAATGGAATAAGCCAGATACAAAAGGAAAAATATTGTATGATCTCACTGATTTGAGACAAGTATCATAAGCAAACTCTTTGAGTTAGAAATTAGAATATGGGTTACCAGAGAATGGGGTGGGGGTAGGAAATGGAAAGTTAAGGTTTAAAATGTACAGGGTTCCTATCTGGAATGATATAAATGTTTTGTTAATGGATGGTTGTGGTGGTAGCACAGCACTGTGAATGCAGTTAGCACTGAAATATATATCTTAATATGATTAAAAGGGGAAATGTTAGATTGCATATATGGTAACAGAATAATTTTTTTAAAATACATGGAACTACACTACTCAAACAGTTAACCTTAATTTAAACCATGGACTTAAATTAATAGTACAACTTTTAAAATGTGCTATCATCAATTGTAACACATGTTCCACACCAATGCAAGCTTTTGGTGGTGGAGTGGAATATAGGAATCCTATATTTTATGCGTGATTGTTCTGTAAACACACAACTTCTTAGTAAAGAAAAACAAAGTTAATGTCTACTCCTGAAAATGAAGACAATACCTGAGGACAAAAAAAAGAAAAAAAAGAGAGTGGCAATGTACAGTTCTGAATACCCTGTTGCCTCTCAAATTTCCCTCCTATCCATAGGAGGAGGCTTTCTGGGCAGTGGAATTATAGAGTTTAATTTTTAAAAATTGTTGCTTTGACCTAATGAAATTGGAAAAAGTCATGCGGGAAAGAATTTAGGCTTCTTTCTGTCATGTGATTTCTTATTGTTTTTAGAATAAGTTTGGTGAAATGACAGAAAGAAACATTACCACTGCATGCCTAAGAGAATGTGTTTGTTAGTGGCCAGGGAGGAATGGCTGCTGAGGATTGGAGGGCCTGAGACTGGTTGGGGAATATCAGTTGACGGATGAGAGAGAGGAGGGCAGGATTAATGGGCAGACATGAGAAAAGGTGAGAATGTTCAGGGCGTTGAGCAAAATACCTGCTTAAGAGTGTTATTTGAGAGTGAGACAGGAGGGCAGAGCATTTTACTGAATCCCTTATGTTTGTGTTTCAAAAATCTCCCCTCCTGTTATGACTGCCTAAATGAATCATCACAAATTAATTCTGCTCAGTTGGACCACACAAGTTTAGGCTAGGTCATTAAAAAGAGAAAATGGAACTTTGTGAATACCCGAAGTGAAGAGTAGTATTAAGCAACTCTACTCTTCTATTTATTCATATTAAACATCTTATACAAACTAAAACCATCATTTGACTCTCAGAGTTCTAAATAGCTCCTGGTAAGCTTGTCCCCACAAGCACATTTCCAAATACTGTATTTTTTGATGCTTTTCATTTGGACTTTCTCAAAATCATTTTCATCTTATGCAAATTTTTAGATTCTGAATTATGCCCTTACTTTGAATGCAGTTCTTAGTAAGTAGAGTGAGCGGCTTCTTCCTGATTCTTCCTGATATTATCTTTTTTATCCTTAACAGTAATAACCTTGAGAGAGGGCATATATTATGGTGATTAAAATTGGGAACCCTGGAGTAACATAGATCTGACTTTGGGAGCCCTGCTTACATTAGTTACTTACATGATTTTTAAGCAAGTTACTTAACCACTGTTTTTTAAAGTGTTGTAAAGTGGACTGAATGAGATGGTGTATATAAAATGCTTAGCATATTGGTTACGCTCCTTTCAAATTGCATTACTGTTTTCTCACTACACAAAAATTGTTCTATATGTGTTATTTTAAAGTACCTGTTAGATTCTGTATGTTCAAGTTACAGTTTAATGATTCACAAAGTAATAGGGATGTTTCCTCTAGTACTCCTGTTAGCAGAGGGACCTGATTTATCTGAGACTACAACCAAATGTGTACTTGAGGTTAATTTCCACATGCTCCATGAATGATGAGAGAGGCATGGAGAGCATAAGGTGGACTTTGGGAAGGTGATTCCAGACAGGACCCAATATGCATCACCACTGCTGTCTCTCTGGTATTAGCTAATGTGAACCAATCCCTAGAGTAAACAGCAGTAGAAAACAAAACAAAACAAAACACAAACAGCTCTCCTTTGCAGTCTTAAATACTTAGCACATGCAGGGGGAAGTCTTAGAAAGGCCAAAGCGGTAACACTACTTGCTGTTGTCAGTATCAAGGGTTTCAGTAGTTGCAGGAAATATTTGGAACCATGCATTGGTATGGGGGTAGCTGCTTTAGTTTCTGGGATTAAAAAACAACATAGTTCTTGCCTTCCAAGACCTTAGCATTTGGTAGAAAAGAAAAGAGAATATTGTAAATTAAATGGGAGGGTACCAGAAGTTAACGTTAAAAAAACAAACTATTTTTAAAAAGATATAATTAAGCAGCCTTAAAGTTGAGTTTATGTCACTGTTTTAATTTAAATTTATTTTTGCCTTAAATGTTATCTTTTCTGAAAGTCTATTTAAGAATCTAATTAGTATTTATACTAATTGTTCACCTACAGAGTATTTTGTTTAGAAAAGACTATACTGGCCTCATTGTTTCTCTGTTTTCAGTGACAAGATGCAGCACTTATTTGCTTGGCTAGGCAAAACATCCGGTTCTTCAGTAGGTGTTAATTACTTTGAAGGCAAAAATTCTGAATTAAAGCATGGGTTTTTTTTTGGAAGTCTATAGACAGACTTTATCATCTAAATAAATTGTTCAGATAAACATTTTTGGTGAAGATAGTCATAACTCTTACCAGATTGTCAAAGTAATTACCAAAAAACAATAATTATCATTTGCTTAGCAGGATAATGGAAAACTAAATGCTAAGCCATTGAATTGTATTTTGGTGATAAAAGCATTACAATGACTCATATTCATTCTGCTAAATTTTGGCCCTAAGATCTTTTAAACACAATCCTCAAATAAGTCCAACTTTCCCTCATCTTTAGTTCTGGAATTCACTTTTCATCATTTTTCCATACTGTTTGCCACTTCTCAGAACATCAAAGTCATTTTTCATTTCAACACAATTCTCTAAATTTATTTCCCACCACATTATATTTTATAATATTCTGAACATAATACTAAACCATTTTAATGATTCTGCTTATTCCAAGACCAAGCTAAAATCATTATCCATATTCACAAAAGGAAGACTTAAAGGAAAAACTTTGGATCTATTAACTAATTCAAAATTTTTTTTAAGTTATCTATTTCTTTAAAATGGTGTATCAAATTTCCTCCTATTTTTACGTTGTAAGACTTGACCTACTCCAACTTTTTACCTCTACTTTTGGCATAAAGCTTTGTCATTTCTGGAACCCTTTTTTGCAGTATTAAAACACATTTTTAGCATCATTTTCTTCATTTACTTCTAAGATGGTTGGGATACGATATTTTTTAAAGCTCTGCATGTAGTAATTGCAAATTTTGTCCACACTACACATAGCCATTCATATATATGAACTCCACTATCTGTTTACTGAATTGCTTTGTTTTGTGTTTTAGAAAAACAGAAACTAATAAAAAGACAACCTACAGAATGGGAAAAACAGTCTCAAGCCATATATCAGATAAATATTTAATACCCAGAATATATAAAGAACTTTTACAATGCAAGAACAAAAAGACAAACAACCCAATTACAAAATAAGCAAAGGACTTGAATACATTTTTCTAAAAAAGATATGCAAATGACTAATAAACACATGAAAAGAGGCCTTTAGGGAAAGGCAAATTAAAACCACAATGAGATAACACTTCACACACACACACACACACACACACACACACGGATAGCTGTTACTAAAAGAAATCATAAAATAACAAGTGAGGCAGATTGGCATAGGGAAAAAAGGAAGAGGAGTCACAGTTGAGACTGGGCAGAGAACATAGCCATGAAATCCCACCCAGAAACCCCCTGAGGGAAGGCTCCTACTAAGAACAAAGCTGGAAACACCCCATCAAGTCTCTGGCTATGAAGTCCCATTTGGAATTCTTTCCAGAGTGAAAGGGAAGCCCCAGATATCTCCAAACAGGCCTCCCATTGGTACCTTGAGAGCTAACAGGCGGATATTATAGGACAACCAATCAGAACAGCAAACAGCTGTAGCTCTTCCCCAACATTAGGAAGGGGAAGGAAGAAAGGCTTTAAAAAGGCCTACCCTGGAGCCCCATGTGCATGTTTTACCTTGTAAATTAAATTAAAACCCATGTCTGGGGTTGTGTACTTAATTTCTAGTTTTCTTGTTTCTTAATATACTCTTTACTCCATTGCCTACCCTATGGTGTGCCCTTAAATTATTTTATGTGACATAGCCAAGAATTTAGAAGCTCAGAACCGAGAGTGCTGCACTAACACAAGTGTTAGAGAAGATGCAGATAAATTGGAAGTCTAGTGCATTGCTGGTGGGAATATAAATATTGAGAAAGCAATATGGTGGTTCCTCAAAAAGTCATAGAATTACCATTTGACCTGGCAATCCCACTTCTAGGATCATATACAAAGAAAGTGAAAACAGGGTCACAAACAGATACTTACATACCCGTGGTTTCAGCAGCGTTATACACATTAACCAAAAGCTGGAAACAACCCAAGTGACCAACAACAAATGAATGGAAAAACAAACTATGGTACATGTACACACTAGAATAGTATTTGGCCATTAGAAAATAAGAAGTTATAAGACAAGCTGCAACATGGAAGATCCTTGAAAACATTTTACTCAGTGAAATAAGCAAGACAAATAAGGACAAAAAAATTGCATAATATCACTTATAAGAGATGACTAGAAATAGCACATTTGCCATGATAGAAAGCAGATTAGAGGTTATGAAGAGGAGAGATGCAGGAGGGCGCATGTGAGTTTGTAAATATAAAATAAGAAAAACACTGAATAAGATCTGCAAGCTAGAAATCAGAAATCAAGGGGTCAGCAGGGCCAATGTCCCTCTGAAACCTGTGAGGGAGAATCATTCCTTGCCTCTTCCTAGCTTCTGGTGGTTTCCAACAATCGTTGACTTAAAGATGGAAGCACTTCAGTTTATGCCTCTGTTGTCAAATGGCATTGCTTTTTAAAATGACCGTTTAAAGACTTGTTTGTAATGATAAATAACACTTGAAACAATTACTACATCCATCTGTATTAAATTTATGTTATTCTTTTTTTAAAAGAATTCCTACAGGTGATTTCTATAAACATTTCAAATAGCATCAGAATAAATCATTTTAGTCTACTGTGTCTTCCCTAAATGGTACTTTGTGGTTTATAAAAAGTATTTGCTAAAGCATCCAGGAATTTGAGAGATCTGTGAAAGCCCAAGTAGGTAATTTTCCAAGAATAATTGTGGAAAAATACTACTTGCTTTATTTTGTGACATATATGCTATATTAAATTTGGTAATCAATTCCTTTAAAGTGCAATACTCCACTCAGTTGTAAAACTATTTATCTTGAAGAAATGATTATTTCTTAGTTTTTTTTTTGCACACAGCTGAATAATAAACAACTAAAATTTATAGAAACTGATCTACCAAATATTTCAGAATTTGATTGATATCCAAATTCTTGTGCAATTAACATTGGACGACAGTAATCAACAGGATACTTTTGAGAATAGCAAAGTTTTTAATCTGTGATATATAATGCTCTATGTATGATTTATTTTCAGTTCTTTACTTTGCAAATGCAAAACCCACACTTAAGTTTTTCTTCCTTTTTTCTAATTTTTCTATGTTTGTTGCATTCCATTTATCCCTTAGGAAGACTTGGAAGAATTCATAATCTCTATTTTTCTTTTTTCTGGTTCCTTACCATTTTCCATGACTCATTTTCACCCCCCAATATAATCATTTAGGGTCTGATGAACATTTGAGATACCAGAATATAGTTGAGGTTAATGATAATCAATTGGAAATCCATGCATATAAATGATAAGTTTTCCTACTAACCATTAGCATTGAGCTATTACAGCAAATCTTTCTACATTTCTAAAAATTACAAAGTTGAATATTCCTTGCAATTGTATCCTTTAATCATTATTGCATACTATTCTCCATATTGCAGAACGAATTATGTAGTAATATATAAGATCATAACAAAGCGTGAAGTAATTTAGAAGCTATAATAATACATTATGTTCAGTAATATCAAACTAGTATGCTTATATTCTGGGCTTTAAATTTCATCTAGTACAATTATTTTTGAACTGCAGGGAATTTTCATGTAAGAATTTTTTTTTTTTCTAATTTTCCTTCAAGTCAGCATTTCTATCATCAGAATAAGAGACCGAGAATAAGTTAGAGGCAAGAGGCAATGAAGACAATTGTAGCACAGTTTATATGTCAGAGCTGTAGTGCCAAACACTTTACAAGCCTTTTACATGTGTTTTGGTACTTTGCTAATGCAGCTAGAATATCTCCAGGGTCTTTAACATGCTTTCTTTCCTATCTCAAGTGACCCATAAATGATGGTTAGAAGAACATGGAATTAAAGAAAATGGCCAGAGGGGTTTTCTGGTAATTTTTTTTCCAGTTTGATCATTTGTAACAAATTCCTTTGCCTTTTCATTGGTTCTGCTTATTTTAGAAAAACAGCTTAAATTTTACAGAAACCCACAGGCCAACCAAATATTTAAGAAAGTTACAGTCTCTCTTCTGGTGCTGACAGTGATTTTAAAGGACCTGCAGGTACAGACAATGATATTCTTGCTTTAAGTATTTTATGAGCGAATGGAATAGAAGCTTCCCTCTCTCACCCATCAGCAATGAAAATAAGCCTAAGAATGGACTCAAGTTCAATTAAGGATTGTTCAGTTTACATGCTGTTGAGTCAATCCTGAATTTCTTCTCACAGATTTTAGTACAAAATATTTAGTGTCTGGAAACGTTGCTTTTTACAATGTGTGTGAAAATTGTGTGAACCATATCCCTCCAGAGCTCCTGAAATTATGTAGGTTAAACTTTAAGTTTACCCTCCTAAGAGAAAGGACTTTTCTTTAATGCATTGTCTACATACTCTTAAACACCAAACTGGTTATATTTTGCATCATTTTTATAGGCTTTCCCACCCTTTATTTTTGCGTGTGAAAATAAATATAATTAAGAAGAGCATAGGGACATTAACCCCAAAGGCACTCTGAGACCTATAACTCAACAATGAATAGCAATACATAGATTTATTTCTTCAAATAAGAATGTAGGTGTCATGACCTGGAAAATCATACACTTGTTCTAGTTTCACTGATAGCCTTACTCACTCAATTGTACAAGATTTCAAAATCTCTAGTAAAGTGTACTGTGTACATAAAGTTATAAAAACTAAGATATTCTTTCATTTAAGGAGCAGAAAATAAATACTATTATGAATAATATATACAGACCTGGTTAGTATTTGTGAATAGCCTTAAATTCTAAATATATTATTCCATAAGGAGTATTTCAGTAAGACTTTCTTTTCCAACTCAAGACCTCCTAACTAAATGCTAAGTTAAACAAAGGAATAATTAAATGCTCTGTATCAGTTAGCTCTTGCTGCACAACAAATCATCCCCAAACATAGTGGCCTAATAAGTATGTCTTATTACTCAAGAATCTATCAGTGAACTGAGCAGTTCTTCCAGGCTAGCTTGGACTCCATCGTCTGTGGTTATCTGTGTATCAGCTTGGCAACTTTGCTCTTAGGTGTTTGCTGCATGTTTATTCAGGTGTCTTGGTTCTCCTCTTTGTGATCTCTCTAATAATTTTGAACACAGCCATGTTCATTCATTCACATATTAGCTATAGATGCTTTTGCACTATCATGGCAGGGTAGAGTAGTTGAGACAGAGAGTGTGCAGTTCAAAAAGCCAAAAATATTTACTATCTGGCCCTTTATGAAAACAGTTTGACTACTGCTGCTCTAACTCATATTATTCTTGTAGTACTTTATCACATACATCTAAAAGAAGCCAAATGACACAACATTCTGTCTGGAAATCATTTTGCCAAAGTCCACAATTTTATTAGTAACATGCCTATTGGTAGAGTCTTGCCAATTGTTTTGTTATTTTATAACATGCATTTTTATTTTTCCAGCCTACCATAGCAATTTCTTACCATTTTTCCAGCCTCTGTTAAAAGTTTGTTCACCATTTCTTCAGTATCTAATCACTGTTTGGCCCTCAAACCGGTGTACTATACTTTAGGTCAACAGCACTCCACATCTAGGTACCAATTTCTATATTAGTTACTACTTACTGTATAAGAAATAAATGCAAATCTCTGTGGCTTAAAATAATAAGCAATTTTTATTGTTTCTTATTCTTTGTCAGGTGGGCAATATTGCTGACCTGATCTGGGCCTGTTTATATACCTGCAATCAACTTGTAGTTAGCTGAGGGCTGGGTGGTCTAGAATGATCACTTTCATGTATCAGGCTGTTGGCTGGTGCAACAGGAAAGATTGGGTTGTGGGCCTCTTGTCTCCTAGCAGGTGAGGCTGGGATTGTTCACATCATAGTGGTAAGGTGCCAAAAGAATGAGTGGACACACAAGGATTCTTAAGACATGGGCTAGGAACTAGCACTCCATCATTTCCATTGCATCATGTTAAGGGAAAAAACCCAGTCCAGATTCAATGAGTGGGTAAATGAATTCTATCCCTTGATGAGATAATAGTAAATATTCTAAGAGCATTTTATTTTATTTTTTTTTTATTTTTTATTTTATATGCATATATGTATATTTGCTTACAAAAATGTTATTTTTATATATATATATATATATACATATATTTTAAGAGGTGCTTAGATTACCTAAAATATTATACGGAACCCACTGGGATTCCCATGTTGCCCACCTCCCACACCTCCCACCACATCCAACACAAACATCTCCCATAGTGTGGCCCACCAACCTCAATGAACTTACACATCCTGGAGCCTTGCCACCAACCATAGACCACAGTTCACACTGTAGACCACACTCTCTCCCACTCAGTTCTGAGTGGTGTGTGCTGATTTAAAATGGCCTACATCCATTGCCACAACAGTACTCAGGACAACCTCCAACTCCCAAAGAGGAGTATTTCAACTGCTCATCCCCTCCCTACCCAAAAAACTGTCAAGTGGCCACTGGCTCCACCTCATTGTTATAATTTCTTGCATTGCAAGAATCACCATATGTGAGCAAGAGAATACCATCAAGTCCACTCTAGTCCATAGTTCTTCCCCCAATCCAGAGGCGACTGGGATGGTGATGTCCACTCCAACTCCAAGTGA
>JAKSZT010053766.1:7331022-7361024 GCA_026826555.1 Tolypeutes matacus | reverse complement strand
TCTCACTCCACGCGTGCACAGCACAGACCCCCGGGCAGGACCCCGTCCCCAATCCGCCTTGTTCTGGGAGCTTGCAGTGTGCGCCCTCCTACACCAACGCCATCTTGCCCCCTCTAAGAGCATTTTAAGAAGCTTTTTACTATATAGAAAATACAGATATTTAGAACATGCAATTCAGTTTTGTATTTACAAAGTTTTCAGTCATGAATACATTAATATATTATGCATAAAATAACCCAAAACATCTATCTTTTCGAGTTCTAACATGGTGATGTTGACAAATGAACTAAGAAACACTCCCCAAAATAATCAGCACTGATAAAGATCATATTTCATAGACTTGAGGGAAGGACATGACAAATGACCAAAGAAATGTAAATTCAGTAATTCAAAAGTCATTCTTTTCTAGTGTACATGTGGAAAGAAGAACTTTTGATGGTTTTGTTTTTTTTTACATCCTTTTCTAAGTGATCCATCTAGATACTGTACCTCTCTCTGCTCTAAATTCTGTTGTGGTATGATCTTTATTATCTTCAAAAAAAGGCAATCTTAAAAATTGTATCACATATCCAGGGCAAGAATTACATGCAGAAGAACTGATAAAATATGAACAGTTAAACACAATGTCTTGATCTGAGTCTTTTGTGAACCCCAGAAAATTATGTTCTTAAGTTAACACATTCTTGTGCATGTAAACAAATTTATGTAGGATCTTTTGGTTAGATTCAGTTAAGGGACCTTTTTATCAGATCACTTGGTTAGATCACTTCAGTTAAAGGCCTTTGATTAGATTTATGGACCTAAGGTGGGTCCTAATATCCTTTCTCTGGAGTCTTTATAAATGGAACACACACAGAGAAAGAAAGCTGCCATTTTACCCTGCCATGGGAGAGAAAACTCCGGGGTCCTTACAGCCACAGAAAGCCAGCAAAACCCTGAGAGAATGAGAGAGCAGCCAGAGGCCAGTATTAGTGGAGCAGCCCAAAGATGGAGAGATGTGGACTGGGAAGAGATGAACCATATGCCTGAATGCCCACAGCTGAGCTTAGGAAGAAAGTGAGTCTGGAGTAGATAGCAGCTAATGGCCGCCATTTTGCTTTACCATGTGGCAGTGAGTCCAGGATCACTAGAAGCCGACCTTTGGTGAGAAAGCATCTTGGGTAATATCTTGATTTGGACATTTTAACAGCCTCAGAATTATAAGCTTACCCTAATAAATTCCTTCTATAAAAGCCAACACATTTTTGGCATATTGCATTGGCAGCCTATGAAAACTAAAACACAGAGCTTACTCTAAAGGTCCAGAATAATGTGGACCAAGCATCAAAAGAAGAGCCTTAATACAATCAACAGTGAGTCCCTAGGCAAGTTACCTATGAGAAGCTGACCTTCATAGGTAACACATCATAATAATCAGATGCCTAGACATCAGCAAAAAATTACAATCCATAGTAAGAAACAAGAATATATATCACAGTCAAGGGAACAATTTAAAACTTCAGAGGAGACACGAAATTTGGAACAACTAATTAAAGAATTTCAAATTAATGTCCAAAACCAATTCAAGGAAATGAATGAAAATATGGATAGCAATAAACTATGGGTATAAAGCTAAAAGATATTAAGAAGACAATGTGTGAACATAAAAAAGAATTTTAAAGTTTTAAAAAGAAGCATAAAAGAAGCATAACCTCACAGAAATTATGAGGATGAAAGGCACAATAATGGAGATTAAAAATATACAACAGCAGATACGAATATGCAGAAGAAAGAATGAGCCAACAAAAGGACAAAACAATGAAAATAATACAGTCAGGAGAGCAGATAGAGGAAATAATGGAAATAATTGTGCATTATCTCAGGGATTTGATCATGGAGCATACAAAATACACAGCATGGGAGTTAGAAAAACTGCAGTCAAAACTTCTTTATCTGCCAAAATTGTCTGTAATGGTTAGGCTAATGTGTCAACTCGGCCAGGTAATTGTGCCCAGTTTTTTTGTCAAGCAAGCACTGGCCTAATTGTAATACAAGGACACTTATGGACTTTAGTCATCAGTGAGTTTACTGCCTATACAGTAATAACACTGAATTAAACTCCCAAATCTAAAGACACATGTTGGATTTAAAAAGTACAATATCCAACAAATGTTATTAAAAAGAGACTCACCTTAGGCCCAATGACACAAATAGGTTGAAAGTGAAGGGATAGTAAAAGAAATTCCATGCAACTAGCAATAAAATGGGCTGGTTTTGCTAAATTAATATCATACAAAATATAGATTTAAAGTGAAAAGCTGTTACAAGAGAAAAAAAAAAAGACACTATATATTAATGAAAGAGTACATCTACCGAGAAGTCACATTCATAAATATTTAAGCACCTAACCATGGTGTTGAAAATACATGAGACAAACACTGACAAAACTAAAGGGAGTAATAGATACTTCTACAATAATAATTGGAGACTTCAATACACCACTTTCATCAATAGATAGCACATCTAGACAGAAGATGAATAAAGAAATGCAGAACTTGAATTATATGATAAATGTATTAGATTTACCAGACAAAAACAGAATATTGCACACCAAAACATTAGGATGTATATTCTTCTCAAGTGCTCATGGATTGTTCTCCAGAAGAGACCACATGTTGGGCCACAAAACAAGTCTGAATAAATTTTGAGAGATTGACATTTTACAGTGCATCTTCTCTGATCACAGTGGAGTGAAACTGGACTTCAATTACAGCAGAGAGCTGTAAAATCAACAAATATATGGAAGTTATACAATAGACTTTTAAACAATCAATGGGCAGAGAAGAACTTACAAGGGAAATCAATAAATATCTTGAGACAAATGAAAACAAGAATATACCATATCAAAATTTATGTAGTGAAAGCAGGGAAATGTATAGCCCTAAATACATTAGAAAAGAAGAAGGAGCTGAAGTCAAAGACACAATGCACACCTGGAGGAAATAGAAAAAGAATAGCAAATTAAACCCAAAACAAGAAGAAGGAAAGATCAATAAAATTAACAAAACTTTAGCTACATTGGCAAAAAAAAGAAGACATAAATAAAATCAGAAATGAGATGGAGGACATTACTACTGATCCCACAGAAATAAAATGATATTAAGAGGATACTATGAACAACTGCATTCCAATAAATTAGATAGCCTAGATGAAATGAATAAATTCTTAGAAATACACGAAGAACCTACACTGATTCTCAAAGAAATAGAATATTTCAACAGACAATTACAAGTAAAGAGATTGAGTCAGTCACCAAAAGACTCCTGAAATGAAAAGCTCAAAACCAGATGTCTTCATAGGTGAATTATACCAAACATTCCAAGAAGGGTTAATACCGATACTCACAGTCTTCAGAAAAATCGAGCAGTAGTCAAAACCGCATGGTACTGGCACAAGGATAGTTATACAGACCAATGGAATCGAATTAGGGGTTCAGAAATGGACACTCACATCTATGGCCAATTGATTTTTGTCCGGGCTGCCAAGTCCACTTAATTGAGAAAGAATAGTCTTTTCAACAAATGGTGCTGGGAGAGCTGATAACCATAAGCAAAAGAATGTAAGAGGACCCCTATCTCATGCCATATACAAAAACTAACTCAAAGTAGATCAAAGACCTAAAATATAAGAACTAGGACTATAAAACTCCGGAAGAAAATACAGGAAAAAATCTTCAGGTTCTGGTGTTAGGCAATGGTTTCTTAGACTTTAGATCCAAATTGAAGCAACAAAAGAAAGAAAGAAAGACATGGGATCTCATCAAAATTAGAGGCTTTTGTGCATCAAAGGACTTTATCATGAAAGTAAAAAGATAACCTACTAAATGGAAGAAAATATTTGGTAACCACATATCCAATAAGGATTTAATATCCAGAATATATAAATAAATCCTACAACTCAACAATAAAATGATGAACAACCCAACTTAAAAATGGGCAAAACACTTGAGTAGGTATATGGCTTAAAAGTGTATGAAAAGATGCTCAACATCTTTAACTATTAAGGAAATAAAAAATGAAACCACCATGAGATACCATTTCATAACCACTAGAATGACTACTATTTAAAAAATAGAAAATTACAAGTGTTGGAGAGGACATGGAGAAATAGCAATACTCGTGCATTGATGGTGGAAGGTAAAATGTTGCAACCTCTGGAGAAGTCAGTTTAGCAGTTCCTTGGAAAGCTAAGTATAGAATTGCTGTGATACAGCAATCCTATTACTAGGTATATACCGAAAGAATTGAGAGCAGGGGATTGAACAGATATTTGCAATGTTCATAGCAGTATTATTGACAATTGCCTAAGGACAGAAGCAACCCAGTGTCCGTCAACCAATGAATGGAGAAACAAAATGTGGTATATATACATACTGGGATATTATTATGCAGCATTTAAAAAGAATGAAGTTCTGATTTATGCAACAACATGGATGAACATTGAAGACATCATGTTAAGTAAAATAAGCCAGACACAAAAGCCCAAATATCTTATGAAGTCACTAATATAAAATAATTAGAATAAGCATATTCATAGAGTCAGAATCTGAAATATAGGTTACATGGGGCTGGGTTGGCTGTAAAGAATGGAGAATTAATACTTAAATTGTACAGAATTTCTATTTGGGCTGATTGTAAAGTTTTGGTAATGGATTATGGTCATGGTAGCACAACATAGCGAATGTAATTAGCTGCACCGAACCATATATGTGAATGTGGTTAAAAGAGGAAATTTTGGATCATATATATGTTATTAAAATTAATATTAAAATAAAAAACAGGATTGTACAATACAATGAACCTTATTTAAAATTATGGTCTTTGGTTAATAGAACAATTATAAAAATTTTCTTTCATGAATTATAATAAATAAACCACACTAAGTCCGAATGTTAATAACAGGGTGGTATATTGGAAAAAATAATACACCCTAATGTAAAGCATGTACTATAGGTAATACTATAATTATACTATTCTATCATCAATTATAACAAAGATACCAATACTACATTAATGTAAAGGGTTAATAATGGGGAGGGTATATGGGAATGATATATTTTTTACATGATTTTTATTTAAACCTATAACTTCTTTAATTAAAATAAATAAAAAAAATTTTTCATGAATTATATAAAATGTACCACAATAATGTAAGGTGCTGATAATAGGGTAGTAAAATGGACACTCTGTGATTTGTGTATATATATATATTTCTTTTTTTTTTAACATTTATTTTATTTATTTATCACACACACTCTTGTTCTCACTGTCTGCTCTCTGTGTCCAATCACTGCATGTTTTTCTGTCTCTGCTTGTCTCCCTTTGTTGTGTCATCTTGTAGTTCTCCATGGGCGCAAGCCATTAGCTCTCCATGGGTACAGGCCGTCAACTCTACACAGGCGCAGGCCAGCCTGCCTTCACCAGGAGGCCCCCAGGAATTGAACTCAGGGCCTTCTATATGGTAGATGGGAGCCCAATCACTTGAACCACATCTGCTTCCCTAATTTGTATATTTTATGCATGATATTTCTATAAACCTACAACTTTTCTATCAAACAAAAATTTTTACTTAAAAAGTAAACATTAATGCATTGAGGAAATAAAGCATTTTCAACTATTGTACCATCTAAATCAACTTCTAAGGATATATCTGAAAGAAACACAATCTTCAGTGAACTTTCATTTATTTGTGTGGAATGGCCTCTGTCCTCCTGGTGAAGTCCTACTTTCTCTGACCTTTACAAACTGGTATTCATTGGTTACTTTAAAAAGACCCAGAAGACACATTTACAGCTTTTCAATACCTGTTGCCAAATCACTTCTCTATGTAGGGAATTTCCAAAATTTCTTTATAAATGAAAGGGAACCATAGGGAGGATTTATAATTCTCCTGTGTGAGATATATCAAGGGATAAGGAGTGGGTATGTGGAGTGATCTTCCCATTTTACCCCTATGTACTGTCCTTCTAATCTAATTAAGTCACATATACATCTCATTAATTGCTCCAGAAAATTTTATATAAATAATTCACTTATTACCTTTAGGTATAATTTCTCCAGTCCAATGGCATCCTAAGAATAGTAACTTGATTTATGATCCCTGTTTATTCAAAAGGTTTAACAGCTTTCTCAAATATAATCTAAGTACATGACCACATTCACTTCTCCTAATCTTTATTATGAATCTTTAAATAGTAAATACTCTCTTATTTGGTGGCACCATTATATAGAGAGCTTTAAAATTGACTTAGAAAAAAGGGATTACTGAATTAGCTGAAAATGGAATGAAAAGTTTATTGACTATGCTAAATATAAGAATTTTAATTAAATTTGAAGACAGTTACATAGCAACAATAGAAACATTAACACTTTTTTTTTCTTTTCTGGTCCGTGTCATTTATGCATATTAACTTTTTGTTGAGGTATAATATATCTAAATGAAAGTGCACATTTCCTAAATATATAGCTTGATGAATTTTCACAAATTGAAGACACCATTGTAACCAGCGTCCTGGTCAATACCAGAACAAACAGCACCAGGAATTCCACCTTGTGCTTCTTTGGTATTTTTGAAGGTAAAAGTCTAAAAGTTAAGAGGTCTTAAAAAAGTAAATTCATGTAATTGATTACAAAACATGTCAGTTGTTTTCTGTACAAATGCAGCTGGAGCAGGTCCTTGGAAATACACTCATGACCCTGTTAAAAGTGGCTGTCACCCAGACTTCACCTCCCCCCACCTCCTTCTTGGGGAAGTCTTGAAGGTCCTCTGGCCTTCAGCTGCCCCCACCTCCTTTTCTATTGTGTGCCATTCTGCAGCCAGGGGAAATGTTAAGTCTAATGAAAAAGCCAGGCCAGACCTTAAACCTGGAAACCAAGAACAAGCTGCCCCAGATGCTAATAAAGGCAGGAATTCTCAGTGTCAGAATTCCCAACTTCCAGGGTATATAAATACCACGCTCAGTATAGTTGGTTCTCTCTCTTCCAATGTGAAATGAGGCATGTGGAGCTGCCATCCACCAACTGTGATCTGAGAAGTTTGGGCCACCCTAGGAGACCGGCGACCAAAGGATTTCTTTGCCTCCTCTTTTGGACACTTTAGTCTGTGTAAATAATAAAGGGATCATTTGTTAAGTTTCTGTTGTGTCCTGAACCTATATTCCCACTATGCACCGTGTAGCAGCTGACTCCACAATGACCAACACTATTGTGAAGTCCAGGATCTTTGGACCTGTACCTGTTTGTCTGTAGATTTATTTGCAAGTGTGAAGAAATATGTGGATATGACTTGAAGATTTGAAGTGACAAAGTATTGACTTTGTCACTTGCTAGCCGTATGACTTTGGATACAGGACACCCATCTAAGTTTTTATTTTCTTCAGTTTTAAAATGAGAGAAACAGTAAGTAGGCTGATGAACTCCTGTATTAAATATGATGAACTATGAAAACATGTTGTAAACCATAGCAGCCTGCACGAATGAACAGTATTATCTTAATTTTATGTTACTACAAAGTACCCATTGCAGAGTTCACCTTGGAAAAATGATCATCCTTGGCTCAAACCATGAAGAAGAGGGAGTGTTGTTAGGGAATGCCAGCAGGCTGCCTTCCAAAAGACCTCTTAGAGTCTCATTACCTTGGTAGATTGGCCTGACTTCGAATCTGGCCCACAGCCTTCCCAGACTCTGAAACCAAGTTGTCTATTTCTAAGGGGCCTAGTGATATTAAATAAGCTCTAGGGACTGATTTTAAAAATCAAAGCCCTGATTTATTAATTTATAATGAGGGGACCAGGTACTTGAGTCCTCTGACCAGAGCATTCTCTCTCTACTGATACTCCTTTTGGGAGGCCATACTGTATTCATTAACTTGCTCAGTGAGCATGGTTTCAGAATAAGTAAAATTAGGCTTTAGGAAACTCATTCTAAATTGTGTAATCTTGATTCACTAGTTTTTTCTACAGATGAAACCAGCACCTTGACTATCCTCTTCAGACCAACCCAGGTGCCAACCCAATAAGAAAGTACTCTGAAGTCAACAGTGCCAAGAAATGAATCACATAAGCCCTAGAAAAAATGTACATATAATTATTGTCACAGAGGTCAATGAGAATGAGATCCATACAGTGTCTCTGTCTGGGGCCCACAATTATAAACAGTAACAAATGCTAAAGTCCTACTTGGCCTCACTAGCAGTATAACCTGTCTGACTTAGAGCCCACCCCCCAGGTAGAGGGTGTGGCTGGTCAGAGCACCCAGGGGCTGTGGTATTATCTTTGCCTCCTTTCCCTATACTTTGAATTTCCAAATGTTTACTTCTGGAGTTATCTTCTTCCTTTGTATTTTCAGTAGGGAAAAAAATAGAAGTTCCCACAACAGAGATATGTGGGCAACTGAGATACAATGCTGCCATCATGCCCACAATTGCATTTATGAGTCAAGTACTTAATAGTAGAATGTTATGGCCACTTCTCCTGCCCAGCACTTAGATGGGTGATGAACACTATGTTATTTGGCCTAGACCACTCTTCTATGTCTTCTGGTTGGACAATTCTCAGTGGATATTCAAACCCTATCTAACTGAACTGCCATTTATTTAATAAGGGTTAATTTCAGACATGATATTCTCATATATTTCTGGAGCCATTCCTGCTCTCTATTAAAATGACTTGTTTTAAATAACTGGATTGAACTCTTATGTGATCATTTTAGCAGATCATTTTTATTTCTAAATTCTTGGAGTTACAGTTCATAATTGACCATAAATATAGGCAAAAATTTGAATCTATCCTCCATGAACATTATACACATTTTTTCATTTTGATCCTTTGTAAAATGATGCTTTTTGAGGATTTATTCAAATTATAAATGCAAGAGTCAGGATAGTACCTGGAACTATTTATGGAAGTGCAAAAAATCCCCTTTTGGGGCAAAATCAAAATGTTTGGATGTGAAAATCGATGTTTATTTTTTGTGATTTTGGATTTTTTCTTATTAATGAATTTTGAGATATTTTACATTAAATTTATTCTCACAGTATGTGAAGAATTCCAAACTTGGATTTGTTCTTGAATGACTAATGATGTCAAAAGTATTAAACGAAAACTATATTATTCTGTCTGTAAAAGGACTCCAGTTTTATGTTTATAACCCATCCTGAATCAGATGCATCACATGGTAATTGAAGCAGTCTCAACAAAGGTCTTACTTAGAATGGGTTCACATCCACAGGAGTGAATTAGATTTAAAAACATGTCTTTCTGAAGTACATACAGCTCACAAGCACCACACTTTTATATGAGAATGAAATTCAGACAAAGAGAGAAAAAGTCATGGAAGCAAGAATTTGATATCAATGAAATCCACAGATGCTGCCCTGTGCCTTGCCATGTGGCAGAGGAGCCGTGGGTCAACAGCAGCCATTCTTCAGGGAGAAAGCATCCCTTACTGATGCCTTGATCTTGGCATTTAACTGGCCTCAAAACTGTGTACATATAAATTCCCAATTTTTAACATAACTTATTTAATTATATTTGCTCTCAGCAGCCTAGGAAACTAAAACAAGGTTTCAAATATTCTCACTAATTTTCTAGCTAATTCACAATGAATAGTTATAACAATACTGAATTTAAAAGTTCTCAAATTTTCATAGTAAAAGTAATCATCACTATCATCATCATATATGAAATTATTTTTCCTTTTGTAATACAGAATATACATTTATATTTAGAAATACTAAAGAATAACAATATATAAAATACATAATGATATTTTCACTTCAAGTTTTACCACAGACTTTTCCAATATTTGAAAATGCATATTTAATTAATAACAATAAACCCAAATAATTAATAACAATAAACCCAATAATGATTAGCTATGATAATGATAACAATTATAAGTGATGATGAACAAATTCAAGGATGACAGATATGACACTGAGGTAGCTCAACTATTTGGCTCTTCAAGGGCCAATGTGAAAATCATAGCTAAATTAAAGATTTTCCCTATTTCTTGGGGTTTTTTTTTTGGGGGGGGTGTCAGTTTTATTGACAAATCTTAGAGAATCCCTTTTTAAGAAGTATTCAAAAAGTTTCCATTATTACTAGTCTTGTATATGTATTTCTGCCCATATGTAAACTAATTTTCAAGTGATACTTGAAATTAAATGATAAACATACATTTCAAAGAATAATCATTTTTCACTTGGTTTGAGTTTAGGATTCAAAAGAATCAATCTTTCTCAAATCAAAGGCAAATAATACATTTTTAAATCTGGGAACCAGTGTTTCAAATGCTGATACTTATAAACTAAATGTCTCAGGAAAATTAGCAAATAGCATGTAAGTAATAATTTTAGTTAACATATTTAAGTTTTTAAGTCCGAGAGAATTATTTAATTGACTTAATATGTAACCATACAAGCCTTTTTCTCCACTCTGGACTCTATTTACTTGGAAACAGAACATCACTCTAAGGATAATTTGATAAATGGTGTGTCAGCAGTTTTTAGAAAGGTCTTCTGTTGTTATAAAAACTGGCAGACGCTAAACAGGGAAAGTCTCAGAATAATTGATATGGACAACAGCAGTAAGAATTTAGACTCCCAGTAGGCAAACCACCTGTACAAACAACACTTCTTACTTCAATTTAAGCTGCTGGCTTCTGAACACTCAATTATTTGGGGCATTCAAAGGATTTCACTAATGGAAGAAATCTACAGGCCTGAATTACAAAGGTGTTTTTGATCATTAAAGATTCGGTTTCATTAATAAGTGTTGTGATTGTTAGACTGATGACAAATGCTTTTTCCATCAAAAGTATAACCCCTTCATTTTAACATAGTATTAATGTGTTTTTATTCAGAATATTTGAATGCTACTTTGTCTTGAGATCTTTAAAGTCAAACATTTCAGAGACAGAATATAAAAGACAGAAAATGGCCATCCAGATGTTTCCACATTCCAAGGCTGTCACTACATGGCCATTCAGACAGAGTCTGTTGTGTATTCTTAAGAAATTAGTTTGGTTTAGAGAGGGTAAACTACTTGGACAATGTTCTCTTTTAGCAATATGATGCTTTGCATAGCTTGTCATTAAAATGAATTGACTTAGAGCCCCTGAATTATTTTTAAAGAGACAATATATTTTGTTTTGCTTTTTTTTTTTTTTATTTGTCTTGTTTTGTCTGGGGAGGAGAATTTAAATTATTTTTAATAAACTTTTTATTTTTGAACAATTTTACATTTATAGAAAAATTGTGAAGATATTACAGAGAATTCCCATACACTCTACCTATTATTCCTATTATTAACAACTTATAGCACACGTTTTACAATTAATGAGTCAACAATCATTGAATAATTATTGGTATTTATTTTTAATGTAATTTTTATTATTAACGTCTAGCTTATTCAGATTTCTTTAGCTTTTTTTTTTTTTTTCACCATGTGCCATTTTTCTATTCCAGAAGCCATCCAGGATACCACATTACATTTAATCATCATGTGTCTTTCAGCTCCTCTTGCTTGTGACATTTTCTTGAACTTTGTTTTTGATGACTTGACAATTTTGAGAAGTACTGATCAGATATTTTGAGGAATGTCCCTCAATTGTAGTTTATCTGATTGTGTGTGTGATTGGACTGGTGTCAAGTGTTCTGGTGAGGAAGACCATGGAGGTAAAGTTTCATTTTCATCACATCATGTCAAGGGTGCATACTATCAACATGATGTATCCTTGCTGAGGTCAGTCTTAATCACCTGACTGAAGAAATGTTTCCAGGTTTCTCCACTTTATCTCACCCCCTTTCCAAATTGCACGCTTTCCAAGGAAGTCTCTAAGTGCAGTCTACACTTAAGAAGTGGGGAGTTATACTTCACATCCTTGAGGGCAATTTATTTACACAAATTACTTGGAATTCGTTTTTATAGGAAATTTGTCTCTTCTTCCTAATATGTTCATTTATTATTCTGTTATTTATTTGTATCACTATGAACTCATGAATATTCATTTAATGCTTTGGGTTGTAAGCTGATACTATTTTATTCATTTCATTGCTCAAATTTCTCCAGCTTTAGGAGCTCTTTCATTTGATTCTCAGATCCTGTGATATAGCTTTTGTGTGTTTGTATGTGTGTGCACATGTGTATGTGTGTCATTTAAGCACTTTCTTACTTTCTGGCTCTACAAGATGTTCCATGCTCTTTTGTTATTTCCTGCTCCCATCCTAGAAACAACTATTTCTTCAGGGAGCCTGATAGAAGAATGTATTAGAAACATAGATGAGGTACTAGGTGTACTCATAGCTGCTAGGATGTCATTGCTTCTGGATCTTAGTTAAGAAAGTAAGGATATATATTTTTCTAACCTCTCTACATACAAAAGTTTCAATTTCTATATGTAACTCTTCTATATTAAACTGAACTTGAGTCCATACTGATTACCAAATGGATCATTCTAACCTCTTCCCTTTGCTTATCTGTAAACTTCCATTTTAATAAAGAGAAGACTGGGTTCAACCACACTTCTTCCATTTGCTTAGTTGTTCAATTTCAGTATACATGCATAATAGTTTCAGAATCAATTACTTGTATAAAGATAGGAAACAAGTTTATTTACTAGAGTACAGTAATTATGCATAGTTTCCTTTTGACTTTAGTGTCACAAATGCAAAAGTTACTTAGGTCAGTAATAATTTTGAAGATATTTCATATATTTGTAATGCAGTGAGTTTCTTTTGTCACATTCTGCATTCCATCCTGGGATTCCCCAACTTCCTAAGTAATTTTTATTTAATTTATATACATTAAGTTTCACTCTAAGTACAGTAAAGTTCTATGGGTTTATGGGTTTATGGATCGTATCATGTTTCCACATTCCTGTGTCACACAGAATAATTTTACCACCTTAGAAAATCCCATGTGCTTCACCTATTCAACCTTCCCCTTCATTTCCCAAACTCCTGGCACCACTGATCTTTTTACCATATTATAGTCCTTTTCCAAAGTGTCTAAAATTGGAACCATATACTTTGTAGCTTTTCCAGACTATCTTCTTTGCATTTAGTAATATACATTTAAGATTCATCCATTTCTTTCCATATAGTACATTTCTTCTTATTGCTGAATAATATTCCATTGTATGGATATATTATTTGTTTATCCATTCATCAAGTGAAGGGCATCTTGGTCATTACCAGTTTTTTGATGATTATGATTAATGCAACTTTTTGAGTGGACATCCATTTAAATCAGTTGGGTAAACACCTAGGAGCAAGGTTTCTGGATCATAAGGTAAGATAATATTTAGCTTTGTAAGAAACTGCCAAACTGTCTTCCAGAGCAGTTGTATCATTTTGCATTCCCACCAGCGATGAAGTAGGGTTCCTGTTGCTTCACATCTTCACTAGTATTTTCTATGGCCAGTGTTTTGGATTTTAAGCCCTTCTAATAGATATGTAGTAGTATTCCATTGTTGTTCTAATTTGCAATTTGTTGATGAAAAATGATGTTGAGCCTTTTTCCTATCATATCTGCCATCTGTGTATCTTCTTCAGTGAGGTGTCTGTCCAGATACTTGCCTGTTTTTAATTGTCTTGTTGTTGTTGTTTTTTTATTGTTGAGTTTAAGAGATCTTTGTATATTTGGGGCACAAGTCCTTTATCAGACATGTGTTTTTCAAATATTTTCTTCCAGGCTGTTGGCTGTCTTTTCAATCTCTTAACAGTTCCTTTTGCAGTGCAGTAATTTTAATTCTAATGAAATCCTACCTATCAATTTTTTTGCATGGATTGTACTTTTGGTACTGTATGTAAGAGTTCATCATTAGAAAAATATTATTTTAATAGCTGTGGTAATTGAATTGTGTCCCCCAATTTAGGCATGTTCTTAATCTTAATTTGCATGTATGTGGGATCCATTGTAAATAGGATCTCTTGAGGATATTATTACAGTATATGTGTGGCCCAATGGAATGAGTGATGGCTTACTCTGGATTACAAGAGTCCTTTATAAGCAGAATAAATTCATACATAACATGAGAAAACACAGAGAGGAGCCAGAAGCTGGAATTCAGCAGAAACTCAGAAGATAAAAGAGTGGACATGCCATGTGACAGGAGGCAGGAGTACAGGTGAAGGGACCTCAACTATCATTGTCAGTGAGCACCAGGATATTAGACTTTGGGGAGAAAGCATTGCCTTGCTGACACCTTGATTTTTTACTTCTAGCCTCAAAACTATGGGTCAAAATTTCCCAGTATTTAAGTCAACCCATTGTGTGGTATTTGTCGTAACAGCTCAGGAAACCAAGACAATAGCTGTATATAAGCTTTGTTTTAAATATTTGATGTTTTGAAACAGTAGCTTTCAAATCCCTCTTTCCTCTCTTTTCTCTTTTCTCTCTTTTCTCACTTTCTTTTATTTTTTTCTTTGTTTCCTTCCTTCTTTCTCTGCAGAAGTAGGCTAAAATACGAAAAGTGCAATTTAGATAAGCTAGGAAATATTTAATTTATCCATCTCTTCTATGGACTTTTACTTAGCATTCTGTTAGAAATATACTTGCCTGCTCTCGAGATTATCTAAATGCCCATTCCAGCTGTTTAGGAGCAAAATGTCTTTAGAAGTAAGGAGAAGAGTGCATTAATAAAGCACAATTAATTATAATCAATATTTGTCAAATGCTATAAATTAATTATTAGTAGAATAGACACATGTTTTGTCCCATTAATTATTAAATATTTATTCAAACACAATTATGTTCTCAAAGGATTTTATTTGTATGAATACAAAGGAAGTGTCCATCTTGGTTTCTTCCCTTGGTTGAGGCTCTCAAAATCTAATTGAGAAAGGCACATACAATGCAATTACTAAGTTAAAAGAACTATATACTATATTACATACAGTATAATCAAGTTTAAGAAAACAAAGCAGAAATTGTATGCAATATAATAGTTGAAGTATGTAAATAGCAGTGAGTGCTGAAGTATTAATGGAAGGTTTTGTGAAGGAAGCAGGGCTTGTGCCCTGCCCAAATACAGACAGCCCAAGTTAGAGGAGGGAATGCTCCAAATGAAAGGAAAACATGAACAAAGGCACTGGTTTGGAGATGAATATCTCATATTCATTGGCAGTTATAAGACAACTCTATCCAAAGTCCAGGAAATAATGAGAAATAATTGAAGGGATATATTGTTTTCAGTTATCTTTTAAAACCTCTTAACATCATGTTTTCAAGCAAATTAGTGGTTACCTGGATGTCTTAGGTTGTTTAATAGATGGTTGATGCAACCAAAATGGTGTTTAAGACAAATTTAGAATGCTGGGACAGCTGTTAGAATGTAGTTCTGCCTCTGAAAGGCATTGCCTTTCTCAATGTGATTGGTTTAGAGGTAGACATATGATCTAATTGGACCTAACAGAGGGAAATTTATTATTTTAATTTAATGATAGTTGGAAGAAAAGCTCTCCCTTCTGAATAGTATGATGTACAGATGGGATATTTGGAATTTCTGCAGTTATTTCACCACCATGAAGGATAAGGCCTGCCAATAGACTATGATAGCACCAAGAGGATCACAAAGAAACAGAGCCAGAAAACTGATCAAAGGATACTTGGATGCTGGCCTACTTCAGGATTGTTATGTTAATCAAGCCAATCCAGTCTTATTATGTGCTTTCTTCCAGGTGCTCAGACTTTTCTCTTTCTCTCACATCCCACATAGAGCCTCACATTAGGAAGTCATTATTGTTCTTTCTTTAAAATTTATTTAGATGTTACCATTTCTCACATTTCCGCCCTGTCTCCCTAGTCCAAATCACCAACAGCTGTCACTGAATTAATGTATATAGCCTCCTTAGTTATCTCCCCTTTCCCACTCCTGTTCCTTCACAGTCAATTAAACAGAGTAGAAGTGATTATTTTAAACCTAAGAATCAGATTAGCTACTTCTCTGCTCAGTATTCTCCAATAGCTCCC
Source organism: Tolypeutes matacus (assembly GCA_026826555.1). Lineage (NCBI taxonomy): Eukaryota > Metazoa > Chordata > Mammalia > Cingulata > Chlamyphoridae > Tolypeutes > Tolypeutes matacus. Next base: position 7,345,012 of record JAKSZT010053766.1, on the reverse strand, counting down.
GATGTTATATAGAATAAAATCCAAAGTCTAGACCTTGACCTCTCAGATCCTAGATCCATCTGATACAGATGGAGGCTCACTAATTCTGGGATATCTTCTCTTACTACTGGGCCCCTTGTTTTTTCACTTTCTCAAAGACAAAATACATTCTCGTCTCAGGGTCTTTGCACTTGCTATTTCCTCTGCTTGAAACACGGTTTCAGAACACTAGAATCTCTTGTTCCCTCTTTCATTCTCCTTATCAGAGTTTTGACTCATATAGAAAACAGCAGCAGCCTCTTCTCACTAGTATCAGATGATTTTTTTCTCATTGCCCAGCTTTATTGTTCTTCAAAGCCTTTCACTACCTGAGACATTTTAACTTGATATTCTATTTCCTGCTATGACCATGGGAATGTAAATTTCATAAGAACAAGGGATTTTATTTTGTTCATTGATGTAATACTAGAATCTGGAGCAGAGGACGCTGTACATTGTAGATGCTCATTATAAGCTATTGAATTAAATTCGACCAGTCTTCAAGCCAACTAGAATGTTGTTACTGCTGTTATTGTTTTGGTAACTGAAAGAAGTTTAAACATTGCTAATACAAGTAGTCTTTACTAAACTTTAGCAAAGTACAACATAGTCCAGATGGATAGAATATATTGTAAATTTAATAGGTGTAAATAAAAGGTGAACTCTTTTTGTTTAATGTTCTCCATTTAAAAGGAGTACATAGTACATAGCTAAGAAAAAATGCAAATAGCAGTTCATAGAGCAATAGAAATAATTGTATTGGGAAAGGAAAAACAGCCAAGAGTGGAACACTTCTCATTGTAAAAATCTGGAGATTTAATATATTTTTAAAAAGTCTACCACACTACTCTGTGAATCGTATAGGATAGTTTTATATTTTCATCTCAAAGAATAACAGTGGTGTGATTTAGGATGGATTCATTTTACATGAAAGATGGGAACTGAGGGATCACACATTTATGGAACTCATTTTATATGACAAACTCTGTGTTGGGTGCTTTACAAATATTATTTAATTTGATATTTTCACAAAACCTTCTTGGAAACTATTACAGTCATAATTTTACAGATGTAGAAACTGAGGTTCAGAAGGAAAACAATCTTGCCCCAGGGCCCACAACTCTTATTTGGCATTCAAATCTAAAGCTTCAAGCTTCCAAATTCTCACAGTATCCATTCCATGACTCTTCTAGTAAATACGTAAAGCTATTTTTTATACCAAACATTGTTACAGTATTGTCTGAAAAGCCCTTGTTTGGAAAATAGGAACCAAAGAAGATTAAAATGTTTGTAGAGGTTTACGATTTATCAAGAACATATCAATTTTTTATTGAAAAAAGTAGCTTAATGATGTTTTACAGATGAATAATGTGAACTCTGCTCTAATAACTTGCAAATTTATGAAACTATATTAACAAATAGACTAATAATGGAGAATAATACTTGCATATAAAACTACACGAGGAAGTGCTAGAGCCACTTGATGAAAATAAACAGATTATATTAAAGAATAGGGAGAAGAATAGAAAGGAAGACAAAAAAAAATCAGCAGTGATATTTAGAGTGACTAAGTATTGAACCTTAAGTCTATTTACATATTTACACAGACTGAAACATCAAAGGAAATGCTTTCTGATTTGAAACCAGAAGTGTGAGGGAAACAATGGAAAAAAATACTCAACATAAAGAAACTATTTCTCAAAATATGTGATAGTAGAAAATATACTGTGTGCTAAAAAAAAAACACTACATATAGACTCAAAAATAGCAATAGTATTACTAATGTTTAATGGTAACTTACCATTTTAGAGAGGAATGCTAAGAATAGGTAATACCTGTGTTAAATTTTTACTGGTAAAGTATGATACAAAATAAAATCAGGATATACTCCAGAATATGGTTGTATGTGCACAGCAGATCCATCTGCTGCTGGAGCTGGAAGCTCCTGCTAGATTGGGTCGGGAAAAGAGTGATACTTTGAGCTTTGAGACGAGTGAACATCCCAAATCTCTTTCAGCTTGCTGGCAGTGTCAAAGCGAGGATCCAGCCAAGTCCATTGGCATCTCCTTCAGGACCTGGATGCTGGGTGAGAAAAGTACAATCCAGGCAAGGCCTTCTAGTGCCACCATCCTTCTCCAAGCTCTTATCATTCAAGGAACAAATGTCTATTGAGCAGACTCATAAGTGTCAGGTTCTGTTTTAGATACGACCCTCCTGAGGGGCTCGATGTTGGAATTCTACATCTCCAACTTCAGCAACTACATCTGCTATTTTGTGGTTTGGGAACTGGATTTTTTGGATATCAACTTGCCACTGGATTCACTCTAGAACAGGGGTTCTTAACCAGGGTTAAGATTTCAGGGGCTCCATGAGCTTGAATTGAAAAAAAATCAACTTATTATCTTTATTTTCTCAGACCTCCGATGTTGTCATAAAACTATCTGCTGTTACATTCTGAGAAGGGGTCGTGGTTTTCAACTGACTGGCAAAGGGGTCCGTGGAACAAAAAATGTTAAGAACCCTGCTCTAGAAGGAACAAGTACAGAAATAGCAATAACTGAAACTACTGGATTAAATCTGAGAACCTCGGCCAAACTTCATATCTGCAGCTACAATAGGTGTTTCAATTCAGGATTCAGTACAACTGTCGGTCTGCAGCAGCATTTACTCTACCTATTGAGTCTACATCAACTCCAGCAGCTTCCATGGGATTTACTCAAAGTCATTTGGGTGGAACAATAGTCACAACTACACGTGTCTCAGCAGACTTTTTTTTATTGGTACACTTAGCTCGTTTGAGAAATTCACTTTACAAATTACAAACTCAAGATTTAGACAGAATGCTTTAGGCATGACTTTTGGGAACTACTGTGGCTACTGAAACGGAAGCCAATGAAGAGCTTGGTGGTGTAGATTTTAGTAGCTCACCAGATTAAAAAAATGATAAACAGAAATTCGATTAGAGGATAGTAAAGCACGGAAAGATAAAAATTATCTTATGTCATTTGCCACGATATTGTAAAGCTCCCAAAATTTGCGAAGGAACAACATCTGCTACAAGAAGAAATTAATGGAATATCTTGTTTTCAAAAATACCATTTGAAGTATAAGAAGATAAAAAAGCTTTAATGCAACTTCTGTTTTTAGCTGCCAGTGGATAAGAGAAATATACTCTCAATATCAAAGAATTGAATATAGAAACTACTAAGGAGTTAAATAATGCATTCATAACCTTCACAACCAGAAACCATGATCCAGACTTCATGAAAATATGGCTTTTGCAGACTATTTCAGAACCATAACTCAGCAGTTTCAAGCACAGCTTCAGCAGTAGACAGTGGGCTTAAGGATCTAGATAACAACCTTACCACTCAAGCAAGCATTTCACATACAACCCCTCAATATTTGTTAATGGCAGAATATTTATCAAACATTTGTGGCTTTGAGTGTACAGATTCAGTCTATTACCAAAGTGTAAAGGTGCTCAAAGGAGAAGATCTTCACTCTGGGAGAATGTTCTTGGGAGATGCTGTAGAGGTGTTGTTAGTCAGGGAAATCGAAACCAAGAAGTAGCATAATGTACCAAAAGTTATCAGACCCACTTCTTTCAGCAACATGCCGAGCAAAGCAGCTATTGCCATATTCATAACATTTACTGAACATCTATGGCCAACCACAGGGCCACCGTCATCTCTGGGGTTTAGTTTAATACTCTATCAGCTTAGGTTTTGGCACTGACTTGCAATCAAGAGGCTTAGGTTCTTCAAACGTAAGAAGATTTAGAACCAGACCAAGTTTTAGAAAGAGCAACATTGAGACCTCCTCATTTGAACTTGGAACAATAAATAAACCTTCAGGAATCATGGTGCAAGCTTTGACACTCAAGAACATTTACATTTAACTTCAGCAATGCTGGCATCACAGTATCCACTGGTTGGACATACAGGGTACCCAATCTTATCTCTGTAGGTTTGGGAACAGAAAGACAACTCCTTCAGCTGAAGAAACCTCCAGATAGAAATAAAACAAGAAAAAAAAAAACAAAACACAAAAACCATATGAATTGATTTGTAACAACAGTCCATAGCAACATTGTTCATTCTGTGCATCTAATTTTTCTAAAATTGTCCCAGTAATTCAATTGGACCACAGATTTTTAAAGTTCTGATCATTTTTCCTGCTCTGGAATTTGAACTTATTTTCCATGATTAACAGCATTTTTCTTGTGATTATAAAACCTAGTTGTGTATTTTTTCATTGTTCTTTAAGAAATATTCTGATTACATCTCTGATTGACCAGTAAAACCTATTATTTAACCTAGTGTTAGGCTTTTTTTGTTAAGATGGACAATATATAAATAAATGCATCATTTTTTCCTTAATCAGGTAAGATCACCTCTGCTGTCTATAGTAGAAATAATTAATTTTTTCATAAAGGCTTCTTGAACTACAAAGCAAGGCATCTTATTTACAGAATACTAGTTACATTTGTGTGCGCATGTAAAATAGATATTTATAGAATTAAACACCTCAAACTGTTTCCCTTTCTTAAGGATATTCCATTTTTCACATTTTAAACTTCACATCCTCAGTGCTTATAGTACTTTGAACTAGAAGTATAGGTATGAGGTCATTGATGCTGGTGCTTAAAAATTTGTTGCAATCTTTACCACTCTAAATATTTGACAGATTCAACTTCATTATCCCCAGTGTTTTCCATTTTTGTTTTCACTTTGATCTTACGTAATCACTCTACATTAGGAAGAATATGAATCTCGTCAAACAAATTTTATTATCCTATATTGTTCAACTTTACATCTTCATATGGCGTTGTTGTTGTTTTTTTTTTTTTAATATTTGAGATAAACCTTAAGGAGCATATTTGAACTTCAGTTAAATTTATTCTAAGCAGGTGAAGGATGTGCTAACTCTTACATTATTGGAAGTTTTTTTATCTCTTCCAATGCAGAGTTCTTTCTTAAAGGGAAGTTGATATTGACAACAAATGGAGAGGCTTACCAGCCTCTTAAAATCTAAATTATATAATATGTAGTAGAGGAGCTATACATTCTAGAAAAAGTATTCTTTATGTCAACTATAACTATAGCCTCTCCCCAGTCTTAACTGTGTAATATGTTTATAATAGCATTAATAAGAGCAGAGTAGATTAAAAAAAGAGAGAGAGAGAGAAAGAGCCTTCAGAAAAAGACCTGCTTAACTCTTCATTTAAGAGAGAAGCAATAATATTGACCTATTTACCTTTCAAGTGCAGTTTCCAAATAAAATTGGAGCATGGAATGTCATTAAAGATAGCTTCGTTTCTTATATAAAAGGTTTAATAGGTAATGTGTATCAAATGAATATTTTCAGAATCATTTTCACCAAGGCATATATTTTTTTAACATAGTATATATTTGTATATAATTTTTAGCAAATGTTATTTGGTTTTGATTATAAATGTGATGTGAATCTCTGTTTTGTTTTATCTGCTTATAACAATTATTAGTTTTTTGAATAAAATTTTTGCATCTTGATACATTGAAATTGCAAAGATTATTTGTTTCTGAAAAAATTTGCATTTTATACATTGACCTCAAGTAGATTTTGTATTTGAGAAATTGGGGATAGGTGTTTAAATGTGTTGTCTTTGAAACCATTGTACTCACTTTGTCCAGAGTCTACCATTATAACAAACAATAAAACTTCACGTGTTAATTGCTGTGAGAAAAAATAAAATCAGAATATTTAAAACAGACATATTAAAGGATTTTAATGTTATTAAGATAACTACTTCAATATCAATTTACAATCGTTACTTTCTGGTTACTTGGAACACATGATAGTAACTTATTTCACTGGACATTATTCTACTATCAGTAACACAGATCAATTTATAGTTACCATGGGCTTTGGCACTGGCATACCATAGAAAAGTCAAATAATTATACGATTCAAAAAACTCCACTTATCTCAAAGTGGTACACTATTTAATATAGAAGCAACTCTTTTCCATTAAAAATTTCACAATCTTCAAGGGCTCTTGGCATCTTATGGCATTCACTATGATATCTGATATATATTGCTCCATTTTCCCTGTGTTAAAAATTATATAACTTCTACATATCACTTGAATAACTTGAAATAATCTGTGACAAAGTGAGTGTGGCTTATCAAGGGATGTTCCCCCCACATCTACCATTTAACAGATAACAATATGCAAGGTGACAGAAAGCTCTAGCTTAGACTAATTCTGCGTAATCATAGGAAATAAATTACCCAGGGCAGCTTGGTCTCCAGATGCCTGCTGTCTAGAGTAGTTGTCTGATTTCTATCTGAAGTCACTCTCAATATATGCAATGTTTCACTTTAAATTGGGAATGATCAATGCAACAACAAGAAAGCAATGTCTTGCACACCCTCCTCAAATAATCCTAAAAGGGAAAGCTCAAATGAGGCTTTCTGCTGCCAAAGCATCAGGACTCAGATACCCAGATAGATTTTGATTAAAGAAAGGGGAGTAAATTTATAATTTATGTTATGGGGGAAATGGAGCAGATAGTCTGGCTGTGGAGATTTGTGTCAGGTGTGCCCTGCATACTGGGAAAGTACAGGAGTCATTGCTTGCCTATATTATTTTATCTACTGTTTCTCAATCACCAGTCTTCTTTCCATTCTTGCTTTCTTGCTTTCTTTCAAAACATTCATCCAAAAATGTTGATTTTTTAACTTTATTTTTTGAGAAGTTTTGGATTTACATTTACAGAAAAAATATACGCAAGTGTAGGGAATTCCCATATAAATGCTCCCTCCCTCCATATACCCACACACATAGTTACCCCTATTACTGACATCTTAGATTAGTGGGGTACATTTGTTACAGTTGATGAACCAATATTGAAGTGTTGCTACAAAACACTTTTTGTAAACAAAAGTCCATAGTTTACATTATGGTTTATATTTGGTGCTGTACAGTTCCATAGGTCTTGACAAATGCACAATGCCATGTATCTGTCATTGCAGTATTATACAGAAGAATCTCACTGCCCCAAATATGCCCTGTTCTATTCATTCATTCCACCACCCCCCTTCTGAATGTCTGGCAACCACTATCTTTATATCAATGTTACAAATTCTTCCATCAACACAAGATAACATCCACAATAACAAGTAATCTACTTTAGTCTGTGACCAACCCCTTCTCTCCACCCCCACAACTGTTCACTCCCCAATCCCAAGGGACAGCATCTGCTTTGACAGCTCCAGGCTGAGCGGGTACTCAGATACCACAGGGTAGACAGAAGGAACTATCCTGTTCATAGCTGAGCTGCAAACACTCCCCGTTTTTTGAGATGGGAACTGTACATCATCATCAATTTGTTGGTTGTCCAAGGCAAGCCTGAAGAACTGTAGAGTAGGAGTTGGCTGCTATGTTGCTGGGATTCAGGGCTCAACCAACATTTTAACAGTCCAAAGATTTAAGTCTCTGTGAAACATACTTAACAGGTACATTGAAAACTATAGGTTCAAATAAAGGGAGTAGAAGAACCATGATTAGGGGAATTATAAATGAATATAACTGATATTATTGGGGTGATAGATTATCATTTATTCCCAAAAAATTCCCACCAGAGGGTTGTTTATATCATGATTTTGTATGCCTTGCCTCTGTTGTCCATATGTCCCAAGAGCCCTCAGTAGCACTCTTGTTTGAGGCTTTAATATGGTAGTTAGTGAGATTTGTCTGAGACCTACAGAAGTGTAACCTATGGAATGACCTCCCAACTACTTTGAAATCTCTTAGCCATAAAAGCTTTATTTAATGTTTCACCCTTTTGTTCAAGGTCTTTTTCCAAATGTTTTGCTGATTAATGCTTGGTAATAAACCCTTGTTGCCAGGGAGGATCATCCCTGGGAATCATGCCCCACATCAGGGGAAGATAATAAGTTTATTTGCAACATTTGAGTAATGAAGAGGTTTTCAGGAGGTAATTCTTAGGTATTAATATAATTAGGAAAAGATTCCTTTTGGCAAGAATAAGGTTCATATGCCACAAACATTAAGATCAAGGACTTGGCATATAGACCTGTTTTACTTTCTTAGGCACAGCTTATATAGTCCAGAGATTTTTGTCATTTTTATTTGAAGAAATTAGCAGGGCTTCCCCAGCACGGAAGTTTAATATTTTGTTAGCTGATCTGTTTGCCTCTATCTATTGAGAAAACATATAACAACATGAACATATTCATATCCCATAGAGGCGTGTTTTAGGTATATTTTTCCCCATATATAAATACCATTTACTAGTTGTTTATTATAGTTACTGAAAGAACATTCTTATCTTTGCATTCTTAACTGTAATCCTCAGCTACCCCATAATTCACTGATGTATGCAGTCACCCATTTTATCCTTTAGGTTTCCTTCTAGCCTCAAAGACAGGACAAAACTTCCCCTTTCAACCATGTTCACACTCATGCTATTAATTACACTAACATCACTGCACCACCATCATTTCTGTCCAGTCTTAAACTGTTACAATCAACCAAACTATAAATTCTGCACAGATTAAGCATTAGCTCACCAACCTCTACTCCCCTCCTATCTTCTAGCAACCTATCTTCTATAGTATACCTCCATGAGTCTGCTCACTATTCTTAGTTCATATCAGTGAAATAATGCAATATTTTTCCTTTTGTGTCAGGCTAATTTCATTCAACATAAGGTCCTCGAGGTTCATCCATGTTGTTGCATGTGTCAAACCTTCATTCCTTCTTAGTTAAAAAATATTCTATTCTATGTATATGCCACATTTTGTTTATTCACTCATCTGTTGATAGACACCTGGGATGCATCCATGTTTTGGCAATTGTGAATAATGCTGCTCTGAACATTGTTGTGCATACATCTATTTGTGTCCCTGCTTTTAATTCTACTGAATATTTACCTAGTAATGGGATTTCTAGATCACATGGCAATTCTATGCTTAACTTCCTGAGGAACCACAAAACTGTCCTTCACAATGGCTGCACAATTCTATATTCCCACTAGCAGGGAATGAGTGCTCTTATTTCTCCCCATCCTCTCTAGAACTTGTAGTGTTTTGTTTTGTTTTGTTTTGTTTTGTTTTTTTAATAGCAGCCAGACGAGTAGGTGTGAAATAATATCTCATTGTAGCTTTATTTACATTTCCCTAATAACTAGTGAAACTAGTGATGTTGAACATCTCTTCATGTGCTTTTCAGCCATTTGTATTTCCTCTTTGGAAAAGTATCTGCTCAAGTCTATTGTCCATATTTTAAATGGGTTGTTTGTTGTTTTATTATTGAGTTGTAAGGTTTCTTTATATATGCTGAACATTAGACCCTTATGCATATGTGGTTTCCAAATATTTTCTCCCATTGATAGGCTACCTTTTCATTTTCTTGACAAATTCCTTTGAAGCACAGTAGTTTTTTTTTTATTTTTTTTGAAGTGATCCCATTTATCTATAAAAAATATTCATTTTAAAAGTTTAAAAAAATTAACACATAGACATCAGAATCAGATCTGCATTTCTAACAGGTTCCCAGATGTACTGTTGCTGATTTGTCTATACATTATACTTTCTGTATCAAAGTTAAATCATCTTTTCATTCCATTTTATCATTTTTGAGTCTAGTACTACTATAAGCCAAAGACTCAAAATATTAGTGATCTTTGCACAGGTTTATCTTTTACTTCCCATATGCCTCCAGTCCCTAACTCTATTACATTCTCACTTTACAAGACCTCATATGCCTGTTCTATCCTTAACACCATTCTTATAATTTCATATAACAAATATGTATTTGTTATGTAATTATATGTAATTTCATATAACAAATATCATTTACTATGACTCAGACCCTGAAAAGAGATCAGAGGAGGTTCTTGTTATCCCCAATTACAGTCTTGCCTCTCTAATTCCTAGGGTCTGTCTCCAATTTATTTCTTTCATTTTATCACCATCCGTGCTGTATTAGTCAGCCAAAGGGGTGCTAATGTGACAGATTAGTTTACAAGCATGATCCAATTATATCTTTGGAATTCAGAGGGTGAAATGTAGACATTTGGCAATTTGATTCTTAAACAAATGAAGAAATATACACTGTTCACAGATTGGAAGACTTACCCCACTAAAGATGTCGATTCTCTGCAAATCTATTTACAGGTTTAAAGCAATTTTTATCAAATTCCCAGCAAAGTTTTAGTAAACCTTACTCCTTATAAAACTCAACATGGATCATGGACTTAAATGTAAAACTTAAAACCAATAAACTTTTATTAAAAACACATAGAAGGAAGTCTTCAGAATCTAAGCCTTAAGAAACTTTTCAGTATCTTCTTAGACTTCAAACCATAAGCATGATCCATAAAAGGAAAACTGATCATTTTGACTTCAACAAAATTAAAAAATTTTGCTCTGTGAAAGCCCATGAATAGCAGATGAAAATACAAGATACAGACTGGAAGAAAGTATTTGCAAACTACGTATCTATAAAAGTATTAGTATCTAGAATACATTTAAAAACTGTAAAAACTCAACGATAAACCAATAAACAATCAAATTAGAAAATAAAAGACATGAGCAGACATTTAAGTGAAGAGGATATTCAGATAGAAAATAAGCATATAAAAAGATGTTCAACACCATTAGCCATCACAGAACTACAAATTAAAACCAAATGAGATGCACTTATCAGAATGAATAAAAAAATTCTTTTTAAAATGACAAAAGCCAAATGCTGGTGAAGATGTGGAGAAACTGGATCACTCATCAATACGTGGCATGTATGTAAATTGGTTCAACCACTCTGGAAGAAATTTTGGTAGTTTCTTATAAAATTACACATGGAAGTACCATACAACCCAGCAATTTCACTCTTGGGCATTTACTTTAGAGAAATGAAAATTTGGTTTCACAGAAAAATGTTTACATGAGTGATTATAGTTCCTTTATTCATAATAGACAAACCCGGAAACAACCTAGATGTCATAAAATGGTTAAATGGTATGGTAACTCTGTACCATGGAAAATTCCTCACCAATAAAAAGAATTAACTCTTGATACATGCAGCAGCTTGGATAAATCTCCAGGAAATTAACCTGAGTGAAAAAAAGCTACTCCCATTGGGGAAAGCTGGGTGGAGGGTACATGTGATCTCTGTGTATTATTTTTTACAACTGCATAAGAATCTACAATTATTTCCAAATAAAAAGGTTATCATTTTAACACCTCATTTTATTTTATTTTATTTTATTTTGTGGCAAAAACAAAGAAAAAATTTAATATAAATATATTCAAATGACATGACTGTTCAACATTGTGATATATAATTCCTTCAAGTTTGTTTATTACAAATATGTTCATTGATTTAGTCTGATACCACAAACTTTAATAAGGTATGCCTTTTAAATGAATCTTGAAGTTGATAATTTAAAAAATTATCCACAGGTAGTCTCAAGACTGAATAGGCAACATTAAAAACTTAACCTTACATAATTATAAATTATTGACAAATGCCAATAACGCTTCTTTATGCCTCAGTAAACAAACAGCAAATTAGATATCTGAATATCTGTTATTATCTTCCTGGTTCCCAGAATAATATATTGTTTATTTTATATAATAAAACAAAATTATTATCTTTTATTTATAGATTTTTCCTTAAAGTTAAATATATAACACCACCTGTGTTCCATCCCCTACTGATTTCTCAGTGTGTTCAGATGAATTTCATTTTTCAGTATCTCATCCTTGCTGTAAATCTGAATTTTGGAGCTCCCTTAAGTACATTTTTACAGTTGACAAATGATTCTGAGCTATTTCTGCCCCTGCTGTGTCACTAGAGTTATTGCTAAAGAAACAAAGTCCAGAAGAAATTATTAATTTCCCCCCTTACATAGGAAGATGAATGAAACTTGGATTAAAAGACACAAAAGAATTCAGTTTATTTTATTTTTTATTTTTTGGCTGTGTGATTGTAAAATTACTCTAGCTGCATCTCATGGGATCCCTCAATCAATAAAGAAGGGCATATACTGAAACCCATTCAATAAATATTAGCCTACTAGTTCTAATGCTAACATCATTGAAATCATCAAAGAATGGGGACTATTCCATCTTCTTTACTTTGACTATCTCCATGAACTCAAAAATCAAATAAGTTTATTGCAACAGATGTTTTTTCAGTCAAAAAATTATAGAAAATCATTAGCATTAAATAGTTAATTTAAATTGTGTTGTAGTAATATATGGAGACAAAACAAACATACCCTACTTGTTAATATTCCTCTCAGAAAATGACATCAATATTAAAGTGCCCATCTGCATTCACTAACAGATCCTTGCACTTTGAGAAAATGCTTGAATCATTAACATGCTTATCATTTAATTGTCCCATATATTCTGAAATTGCAGTTTACTTTTATGTGTGCAATTCGGTGATACCTGTGAAACTCCTGCAAGACATTTATGTATAGATTTTTACTCTGTGCAGAAAGAAGATATTATAAAGTAACACAAGCTTTTCCCATAAAAGACTTCCTGAACATTAATGGGCACTATAGATTTAAAAATATCTTATTATGTGTGCTTGGTTAATATTATTTATAAGATATAGCTCATAAAAGTTACAGTGCAAAAAAGCATATCAAAGGTTATTAAAATGTTGCAAAAACAAAAACTGCTAAATACATTACTTCTCAAACTTTTGATAATTAATTATATTTTCTATTATCAATGTTTTGATTTAAGTCTCAGAGAATCATTTGTCCACGGAACCCCCTTTAGAAACACTTTCACAGGTTATCAACTTTTTATACTAAAGGAACACTTTGAAAGGCAATATTCAGCCCAGAATTTTTGTATATGTGTGTATAAGCATGAGTGTGTGGCATTTGTATGTGTGTGCAAAAAAAAAATGGAGGCACTTATAAAATCTCCCCTCACCAAAACAACAGACTAGAGAGGCAAAATAAATCACTAGACAGCTGCATACAGCGATATTTGACAAAGCTATTATTGTAAGAAGGTTGTACATCCTTAAATTTTTGCATTGTCCAAAACTGTGAGAGAGAAAATAAGAACAGATAAAGCTAGAACTGCAGAAATGAAGTGTACATAAATTCTATAGTTACCAGATTCTGTACTAGGTATTGGGTATGTTAAGAACAAAAATTGTTTTTACCAATGAAGAACAGTTTTGTGGTTAAAAAAAAAAAAGAAAAAAGTGAAGGAAACAGCCAATTACAATATTGTGCAGTATGTGCTATAAGAACAATAAGATCAGGATATTAGAATACATGGGAAGGAAATAACGAAACCCTCTCAAATATGCCTAAACAGAATCCCTCTGCGAGAAAAAAAAAAATCACCTTAAAATTATTACCCTCCAACTCCCTTCCTTCTACCACTTTTTCTACCATCATTTCAAAGAAATTTCCTAAATAATCTCTAGATAAAATATTCACTTCTTCACTTCTACTTCCTAGTCTCTCCTTAATCCATTCTATTAAGTATTTCATTCTCACCACTAAGCACTCCCAGCTGTTGTTAGGTCTATAACCATCTCTCTATTTCCAAATCTAGTGATTAAGTATCTCATCTCACTTTGAGATTTTTGCATCATTTGACATAGCTGATTACTTATTTCTTAAAATATTTTTTTATTTGGCTTCTGGGGTAACATTTCTCTTCACTTTCTGCCTTCTTGTCTCCAGTCTTCTAGTGCCTGGAAATCTCCCAAGAATTAAACCTTGATTCTTTTCTCATTGTAAGTTACAGTGTTTCCCTAGATGTTCCCATGAAGTTTTATGATTCTAAACCCTGCCTACCACCTGATGGCCTCACATTTGTATTTATAAACATGCTTTCTTATACTTCCCCTGAATTCCCAAACCAAATATTTGTCCCGGCCCGCGGGACATCAACGAGGACCCGAAACCTGCCGAGA
>JAKSZT010053766.1:7299587-7331012 GCA_026826555.1 Tolypeutes matacus | reverse complement strand
AGGTTGCTATTGCTTAGGTTGTTGGCACCTCTCTTGGCAGACTCCAGGGACGGCTCCCAACAAATATTCAGCTATTTCCTTAAAAATATCTTCTTGATTATCTAATAGGAATCTGAAATATAAGCTCCAAACCAGATCTCTGAATTTTCACCTCCCCAAACACGCTCATCTCTGGTCTTTGCCATTTTGGTAAATGCATCATCATCCATCTAGCTGCTCAAGCCTGATCCTAAGAGTCATTCTTGTTTCCTCTTTTTCTCCCCCTACTCACATCTATTCTGCAAGTCCTAACAGTGCTGCATTGAAAGTAAATCAGAAATTTGGATATATCTATTGCTTCTATCAATACCAACCTGCTCCAGCCTCCATTATTTCATAGATTTTTGCTAAAGCCAATAACTCATCTTTTAGCTTCTGTACTTCTTCTGTTCCTATACAGGTGCTAGAAGGTTTAAAACTTTCAAATGGTTTCCAGCTACATTTAGGATGAAATTCATATCCTCTCCAAGGCCTAGAAAGCTCTGATTAACATGAACCCACCTACCCATCTAGTCTCACTTTTTATTCTTTTCTCTCTCGTTTATTATATATTATACAAACTGGCCTTCATGCCATTATAACACATTTTTGTTCCCAGCTCAAGATCTTTTAGTTGCTGTTCTTTCTGCCTGGAACATTCTCTTTTGATTTTTATATGGTTGGATGCTTTCTTCTTAATATTTAACTGTCCATTCAAATATTCTTTCCTTAGAAAGATGAATATACTAGAATTTAACATGCCATTCAAAATCTCCCCCTTTTTCCTAGTGATTTTATTTTTCATTGCTCTTAGTTTTTCTTTCCCTCATAGCACTTTTAAATGTCTGAAATTATACTATTGACACTTTATATTCTCCAATTGTCTGTTTTCATCGGAGAGTCTAAAAGCCCAAAAGAATATGGACCTTGTAAATATTTCTCACCACTGTATCCCAGAACACAGGGTAATGTCTACAGGCCTTGTAGACATTAGGTGTTCAATACACTTTTTTCAAACAGATGAATAATTTGTAATAGGAATGATGGAGAAGGGGTCTTAGGAAGTAATCCTTAAATCATTCAGCCAAAGAGCAGTGATAGGATTGATACAGTGACTAGCTTTAAATCAGCTTTGACATCTATTAGCCTGTTGACTTGAGGTAATAATTTAACCTGTCCAAATTTCAGTTCCTGTACTATAAACTGAAATATTGCACCCTTTCCTGCAAGGTTAAAATATTATAAGAAAATTAGTTGGACTATTAGTTATCCAGTAATTGTTAATTTCACATATTAATGATCAGCTTTGAAATAAAAGAGTCCAAGCATGGATCCCAAAGAGACATTGACAGGATGAGACATGAAGTAGATTTTAAAATTTTCAGAATAGGAATGATGACAGAAGAAATAAAGAAGGAATTAAGATATTTATTTAATGGTTCTTAGAAAAAAATTTCAACAATTCCTGATCACAAAGATTCACAATAGGTCACATGACAAAGGATAAGAGTTCACAACAGAATTACACAATGGTATAACACACTTTTATAGATGATGAATATACTTATGACTGTGTACATGCATTGGTCCAGGAATTATCAAATAATCATTTTTATTTATTTTTTGTTCTCTTTAGGGATTAGTACAGAAAATTTCCCCAGCTAAGCAGACTCAAAGGATAATTCATTTAATGAATGGGCCACAGATTTTTTTTCACAGAATCATACCAGAAACCCTACCTATATTTCATTGGGTGCATCTTGTATTACACTTAGTTGAGTCAGTCTGGAGTATGTCACTTCTACACTAATTTCTTTTGTCTCCTTTCCATGGAGATGCTCTATATATCCACTTGGAGAAGAAAGTCAGAAAATTGGTAGAATTTAAGCCCTATGTTTTTCTCCTTGTAAATTGTACTGAAATCTCAAGTAAACTGATCCTGTAAGCAAGGAAATTATTTTTACTGCTGACTAAATTGGAATGAGAGAATAATATATTTTACTTTATAATAATATTAATGTGGAGAATTTATTAAGTGTTCTTACAAAGTACAATGCTTATATACTTATTTAATTTTCATGGAAATGATCAAGAAACGGAGACTTTTAAAGATCAAGTAACTAGCTCGCATTTACCATACACAATGCCGAGAGAGTTAAAACTGAGAGTTCACAAACTTTACCATCTGAGTTTGTCTTGTGTTGGTCAAATTTATCCAGAGAAACAGAACAATATGATATATGTGTCTATTAAGAGATTTAATTTAAGGAATTAGTTCCCCTGGTTGTGGGGTCTGGCAATTCCAACATGTGTGGGGCAGTCTGGAAACTCAGACTGGTGTTGCTGCTGAGGTAGAATGTTCTCAGTAAATCTCACTCAGTTTTTATTCTTAAATGCATGAGGCCTACCCACATAGTCATGGGCATTCTCCTTTACTTAAAGTCAATGAATAGTAGCTTTTAATCACATTTACAAAATACCTACATGGCAATATCCTGATTGTATTTGAACAAATAAATGGTTACCATAGTCTAGTCAAGTTGATGCATAAAAGTAACCCTGTTTAAATCTATTATGTAACTTTGGATACTGCCAAGTTAACTGTTAGATCTCCTGAGTTTATGACATATAGTTTCTAGTACTAACTCTGCACAGTCCAGTCTGAGCTCCATGTTTTAGTGTACCATATTTAATGAGAGGGAAATGGGAAATAAGGTGAATAAAATGTAAGCAACTGATTGCATAAGAAATGGGAATGCTAACCATATTCTCATTTCCCTCAAATTGAGTATGTCAGTACTTCTGTTTATTTATTTTCAATGTTGTGATATACTTTCATTCCATTTGATGTTTTCTTTCATGTTTGAGATTCACAATAGTTCACATTAATTCTTCCAAAAAGAAGGCAATTGAGATATCACTCTGAGTCATTTGTTATTTGCAAAGCCATGAAGGGATGTCATATTAACTCAGGCTTCTTAGAGGGAAAAGGAGGCTCAGAATTTAGAAGCAGGAGCTACCAGGGAAAGATGAGAGATTAAAAGTCTAGCTCTGGAACAAGCAGCAACACAAGGGAGATTTTGCTTCAGGAAAAAAAATCAGAATCTTGTTGAGGAATTTCTTTTAAAATTTGAGATGAACTTACAGCTTCCACTAGACTACATCTAGGGACAGAAAGCTCCACTGTTAACAAGGTGTAATTATTCAAATATCATACCTTATGCTGAATTTAGTGTGCCAGTCTATATATTTTACCTGTAGGATCTACCTTTCTATTTTACAAATTGACTAAATAAGGCCATTGCCTGTTTGACATGACAGTCCTATAAACAGCTGAAAATTGCCAGCTCCCCTAATTCTTGTGTAAAAACCTTTTCTTTAGTAGAATTCTTCCAAATTTAAAGGAAAATAGAGTCTGTTCGAGTTTTATTTCAATACTTTCAATGGGGCCTTGTTTAAAAACAACCAAAAATAAACTAAGTACAAATGAGTCAAGATATATTAAATATCCACTTAAGAAAGGACAGCAACTTTCTTTTACATTTTTTATTCCATTGCTTTATGTTTTTATTCATGGTTGATACGTGGATTAAATTCAAGTCATGTTACAGTGAGTAACTTTTCTATAAATAGACACGGTATGGTATTTTCACATAGATCCACAGTTATTTAGTTGTGCAGCCCAACAGGAGCACAGTAATAACTATAGAAAAATGAAAACAGCAATAAACTCACCTACTGATGTAGGAAAAATGAAAAAGGTCACTGGAGGAAAAAAAACTGCCTTATGAAAACTGTTGTGGTTTTTTTTGTTTTTGTTTTTGTTTTTAATTCCAATTACTTTCCCAAATGTAGCCTTTCAGAGTTTACTCTAAACCTCAGTTAGATGTCCTGTGGGTCTTTCTCCACTCCCTTCCCCCAACCATGCTTAAAATCCTCCTGTAACTTTTAGAATAAGGTCAAATCCTTCATGTGAATTGCAAGAATCTACATGAATTCTTCAAGATTGGCGGTTTCACCATCCATTTTGTGCAGTTTGGTTTCTTCAATTCTAGCCCTAGCTCTCTGCAATATCATCACACTGGCCTTCTCTCAGGTCACTCTATGTACTATGTCTCTTCCTGGTTCTATTTCTGCATCACTCATCTAATGAACCATGTAGGCACATCCTTATCCTTAGATCTTGCTCAAATGGCATTTCCTCCAGGAAGCCCTACTGGATCATCCTTTTCCTTCTCATCATGATTATTATTTATTTGTGTGATTATGTGATTTATATTCACCTCTTCCAATAGCGTTAAGTTCCATCAAGACAGGGACTTGATCTGTTTTGACATGTCATTTTATTTCTAGCATACAATGCCTTGTTTCCCTCATAGTAACTGTTCAATAAATATTTGTTTTAAGAATAAATGAATAAAATAAGCTAGATACTATGGACACTGTTTTCTGATTCTTCTGTAAATTGACCTCCTGTTCTTCTGAAGTCATAGTGACATTTTATTGTCATATTTTTCACATAAAAGTAGGAAAAATACCAGCAATCACCAGAGTTAGTGTTCTATGAAAATATCACCTGAATGGTAAAATTTTTTAAATGTGTGTAAAATAGCAACTTAGATATTTTCCAATGTTTTCTTCTTTTTGGCAATATGATTATATGACATCTTACATTTAACTAGTTAATTGAGCTATGGGGAATAGCTTTTGTGATACACACACAAGCACACACACACACACTATATATATTTAAGGAATAGAAGTTGTTATGACATGAATGATGCTTGAATATAATATACATCCAAATAAAAAAGGCAGACATATGTAAAATTGTGCATATTGCTCTGCACATTGTATAAATGGTGGTAAAGGGAGTGAGGAGAACAGTACTAGTAACCAGTTTATTTACTTACTATTTGTCAGGCACAGTTATAAGTATCTTTGGAATGTTCTATGTTTAATTTTCATATAAAACTTATGGCCCAGAGGAGAAATTGAAGAACTTACCCAAAGCCCCATAGCTAGCATTCCAGTGCTGGGCATTCTAACTGCTGGTACCATCTTCATTATGGGAAGGAAACATCTACCCTCAAAAGAGCTTGCAGTCTATGATTCTACATTAAATTTTACTATCATTTCCACTGTCTCTTGCTCAGGTAAATAACTTGTTTGTTCATTTCAGAAACGTGCAGAAAGTACAATCAGCTTTCCAATAGAAAGCATCAACTGACAGTTGATACCCTAAGATGATTTGAATTCATTTTCTCAAAATCCTCACCTTGCTGTTTTCTCCAATCTTAATCTGTTTTATCATTATGCAACCCTCATCAAGCCCCTATATTGAAAGGTCCACCTTAAATCAAACTTCAAATGTATTGGAGGCTTAACTCCAGTACTTGTGAATGTGACCTTACTTGGAAATAGGGTCATTTTAAATGGAATTAGTTAAGTTAAAATGAGGTCACACTGGAAGAGAGTGGGACCTTAAACCAATTTAACTGGTATCCATAGAAGAAGAAATTTGGACACAGACTCACAAACAGCCACAGGTAAGAATGCCATGTGAAAAATAAGGTAGAGTTTGAAGTGCTGCAAACCAAAGAATGCCAAAGATTGTAGGCTGCTGACAGAAGCCAGGAGAGAGAAGTAGAAAATATGCTTCCCTACAGAATTCCCAGGGAGTATGACTCTTCCAGTACCTTGATTTCTGGCTTCCAGAATTGTGAAATGATAAATTTCTGTTGTTTTAAGACATTCAGTTTATGGTACTTTGTTACAGCAGCCCGAGAAAACTAAGACATTTGATAAGAAATAAAATCAGCATTGTCTTAACAGGGTGTGTGGTTGCTATTTGGGCAGCTGGCACTCAAGAATCACTACTGAAAATATATTGTTACATGTTGAAGGTACAGATTTGAGATGTTATATAACCCGGATGTACTGCAATGAACTACAAAACAGTGAGATTCACTCAAAAGAGGGAAGAAATCCTTTCCATTAGGCACAGAGTTTTCTGGAATACAATTTTAATTAGACATTTTGAATTCATAATTCCTTATCACTGGAATCATTTATTTTATTCTGACAAAACTCTAAATTCAGAGAAATCCTGACTAATGAATAGTTATATAGAAATGTAGAACTTGTAGCACAAATCGTAAGTTCTTTGTATATACTTTTTTAGAACATTACTCTTTCTCTTGAGCACTTTCTGTATGTGTTGTCTTTTTTTTACCATACATTCAAGAACATATATATACTTCATTATTCAATCATTCCCAAGAAAGTCAGAGAAAAAGAATCTCAGGAATGTGTAATTGGCAAATCCTTAGTCAAGGTGATGTTTTCCTTTCTATAAATTTCAGACATCCTGTTGATACCTAGATATGCTTCAAATAAATACCATTTTCTTAAGTTTCCATATAATCTCATTCTTATTATATGTAGTATAAATACATAGACAGATACATATTCAGTATATTTTTACATACTTGAATACATTCACTTAGTAAATGAGCATTTTGAAAATAAATCTTTCTAATTCACTTTTGTGATGCAGACAAACTCCTTTGCTTGTACTGAGATGCTGTTATAAAACTCAGTTCTAGTTGAATTTATGAATGCAGTGTAAAGTCAAGTAAATTAGTACAAATGACAAAACAATTTACAAAATGCTAATAAGAAGACATAGGAATAGAATTTATTATTACTATGTCTGGTTTAAGTCTTGGTACATCCACTTTATACCTGAGTCATGTGGTGGATGCTGTAATGTGCCACCCAGATACTCCCTCAAGAATAAGGGACTTATCCCCTAGTTTCCAGGAGTGCCACTAGACAATAGTTCTTATCTGTCATTTCTCCTTGCTGATCACTTTAGCTGAGTAAAACGACCTGCCCAGATTCATGCCTCCTTGCAGGCACAGTTTGCATCAAATGACAGATCAACATGGGTAAAATACCCTAGCTAAATGGACCTCTGAATGGTCATGACAGATCTAGAACTCCCCATGAGGCCCATTGTAACTCAGCTTCTCCCTCTTCCCAATCTTGGCTTCTTCCTGCTCTCTTCTACGATATTGATCCCGAGCACACTTCCTAATAAATGTGCATGCAAAATTCCATCTTAGAGTATGGTAAATTGAATCGTTCCCCCACTAAAATATGTCCAAGTTCTATCCCGTTATCTTGTGAATGGGAACTTATTTGTAAATGGGATTTGTGAAAATTCTATTACTATGATCCAAACTGAAAAGGGGTGGGCCTTATTCCAATATGTCAGAGTCCTTATAAGCAAAGGAAATTTGGACATGGGAATGCTACAGGAGGAGACCAAGGAGACAGATGGCCATGGGATGGAGGCAGGGACTGACTGACAGCAAGCCACCACCAGAACACTACAGACTTCAGAGAAATCATGGCTTGACAATACATTAATTTTGGACTTCCAGCCTCCAAAATTTTGAGACACTAAATTTCTGTTGTCTAAGCCAAGTGGTCTGTGGTATTTTGTTATAGCAGCCCTGGCAAACTAAGATACAGCATTCATTCTGGGAAATTCAACCTGTAATATTCTTAATTTCCTCACCTGTTATATTGGGCTAAAAATAATATTATCTATTTTAAAGAGTTTTGTTTCTCAAATGAAAGAGGGAAAATATTTTTGAACTGGAAAAGAGCCTTTTAATATTAAATTATGGCCATTTTTATAATTAGTTTTATCCAGATGTTTTCCCTAAATGAACAGATCTCTTAAAGCCCTTGGTCAACTTAATAGAAATTCAATAGCTATGTTAATGAAAAAAATGTACAGTTACCATCACCCATGAACAACACTTCACATCAACATTTATGTGCCTATGTGAATACTCAAATATCCTTAGGGTGTGTATAGTACTGTATTTTCCCTACTAATGAGTTTGCTCTCAAAACAGTCCGTATTTATTTTGCATCATTTTGCAGCACATAGTACATATCTTGCTATAGGCCATTTGACACAGTTTCAGCACCACAGAATTAAAATCACAGTTTAAGGCAGTCAGTATATGGAATTTGGGGGAACTTCTATCCCCTTTGCCCTTCAAATAAGCTGTCTGGGATATAACCCAAAACTCCTTAGCTGGTTTGGGTTGTGCCCCTTAGGGCTGTTCAGTCCTTCCAGCAGTGTTACTGAGAGTCCCTTTCCTGATGCCTGCTGGGTTCTGGAGAGGCGTATCAAGGAAAGAACATCTTGCTATGCATGTGTATGCTCTTGGCTAAAATAGTCAACTTTAAAAATACATATCTCAAATATCCAAGTAAACCATTTAGACGGTGGTTCTAATATTTTATTCTTCTCTAAGCAATTATGTATAGCTATAAATGGGTTCAAATTCATTTTTTTAAATATGTGGTTCTCTGTTACAATGATAATTTAAGAATTAATAACTATTTGCATCCAGTTAATCATAAAGAACTAGAAAAAAAATATCTCTTGATCTTAAATTAAGGCAAAATAAATTTTTAAAGGTTTATCTATTTTATCTGTCATAAAAACTTGGCACTTAAAAGCATTTCTAAAATTGCCTTGTATAGAAACTAGGCCAAAAATTTCAAATTAACATCTCTGTTTGTACGTTGCTTTCAGAACAAAACCAAACATGCCAAAAATATAAAACTAAAATTTGAACATGGCAAAAATAGAAAGTCTTCTTGAAGGTTACATATAGATTAATACAGGTCATATGAATGCACTTTCAGTTGCCAGAGATGTGGTGCCTCTGAACCATTCTGTGCTCTGTTTCCTTCCTCTCAGCTGGGGTGGGGGTGTGGCGGGGGGCACTGGCTCTGAACTCCCCCAGGGCCTTTATATCCATAGACTTTGGAGCCCCAAAAGTTTCCATCACTTCAAACAGAAACTCTGTACCCACTAAGCCTTAACTCCTCATTCCCCACTCCTCCAGGATCCAGTAATCTCTAATCTACTTTCTATCTCTGTTAATCTGCTTAGTCTACATATTTCATATAAGTTAACCATAGAGATTTGTCCTTTTGTGTTTTGCTTATTTTACTCAAAAGAATGTTCTCGAGGTTCATCCATGTTGCCCTATATATCAGTAGTTCATTCATTTTCCCTGCTGAATGATATTCCATTATCTATACTATATAATGTTAATCCATTTATTCATTGATAGGCACATGATTGTTTCTACCTTCTGGCAACTGTGAATTAAGGATGCTATTAACATAAGTAACTATCTGTCCAAGTCTCTGTTTTCAGTTCTTAGGGGGTATATATCTAGAAGTAGAATTGCAGAATCATATGATAATTCTGTTTTACTTTATGAAGAACCATCAAACTATTATACCATTTTATATTCCTACTGATAATACGCAAAGGTTCTAAAATGCATTATTTTTTTAAAAACAAATTAACTCTGGTATAGGTAGGAATCACCATATATACTGAAGTATCATTTATTGTTATGATCAGAGAATTTGCTTGGTTTTAAGTCTCATTTTGTCTGAAGGTATTTCTTCCCTGAAACTATCTGAAACGGGTAACCCTTAATAAGCACACAATTCCCTAGAGAATTTTACTTAAAAGACTTTATAGTTACCATAAATTACTTGAAATATTGACAGCAGAACAGACCCAATTATGTCAATTAAAGTAACAGGAGCCTATTGCAGAATCTTCATAGAAATCTTGTAATTTTTGTACATAAATACTTTAGACTCTATTAAAATTATTCTACCTTCTAAATCATGAGACTTGCTCTGTTAAAAATAAAAGGAAACTAAACTAAGACAACAACAAAAAGTCTAAGCTGGCCAGCTGTCTCCATCTGGTTTAAGAACAAAGAGAAACAAGGTATGATATGGATCCTTTTCCAACCAATATAACCATAGAGCAAAGCCAAGAACTCCATGTGAGTAAGCACTTAGCCCTGTCCTCACCCCCATTAGATAGTGGAGGTTGATCTGCAAAGCATTTGAAAAATGTAGGACAAAGTGACTTCTTTTTCTCCTTTCTCTGCTCTCTGCTTGTCTTTTCTCCTCTTTTTACCTTTATGGGGAAACAAGAAGGAAATGAGTCATTCAGCTTCACAGTCTTTCATCCCTTTGAACATTCCTGGGTCTATCTGGAACCGCTATACCTAAGAAAAACAAATTTTAGTTGTTAATTTTCCCATCCACCCAGTTTCTTTTTATAAATCAGCTAGGTGTAATTAATACATTTTTATTATCTATGGATATATGAGATAATGTCTCTCAAATACACAACACAATCCTCAGCATGTTGTATGCGCTCAGTCACTATTAATGTTTTATTTTACACATTTTTTGTTTGTTTGTTATTCCTTCTGCATTCAATCCAACAGCTCGTATACATGTCAGAAATTTGGTCTAGAAATGTATCAATCCCTAGAGAAACTATAAAGGTATGTGATTAGATTTTTTAATTATTTTTTTTTTTTTGTAAAAATTATATGTAATTTCTTGGGGCAGGATATGTAATTGTTTGAACAACACAAACATATAAAACTAAAATGGGTCACTGCCACACACAAAAATAGTGAGTTTGCAAAACTGTGGACTGAAACCCAGGCCTGTGCTGTCTGACCTATGTCTTTTCACAAGCACTCTAATTGCATAACAATAATAAAGGGGACCTTATGCCTTTTCCTTTTTAGCTTCCTTTGCTCAGCATTACATTGGTTCAGGATTTATATCTCCTCTATTATTTCTTTCAAGGGACTGAGGCAAAGTTGGTGCCAGGTGGCTTGGTAGATTTACATTGACTTACCCAAGCTATTTGAACTTGGGATCATTTTCCTAACAATACACTGCAGGGACAGCAGGAAATTGTCCCTACTGAAAAGTCCAGATATTCTCATTTTGGAGACTTATGTTCCCTTTCCACAAATACTGCCATCAGTAACATGGGGCATGTAATGAGAAACTTGCATCAACCAGTGGAGAAGATCTGCACTGCTCATTAACAAGCAAGGGAATGCTCCACAAGTCTGCCTCAGTAATCTGTAAGTGAGACAGTACCAAATGATATGTCTACCTCTAGTTTTTGTGGGCTTTTTTCCCCAAATGGCTGAAAATCCCTTGGTATTAGCATCAGTTTGGAAGTAGATTTGAAATTTTACTTAAATTACATCTTTATAGGATTGATCCACAGGTGT
The DNA here is from genome assembly GCA_026826555.1 of Tolypeutes matacus. NCBI lineage: Eukaryota > Metazoa > Chordata > Mammalia > Cingulata > Chlamyphoridae > Tolypeutes > Tolypeutes matacus. Next base: position 7,319,817 of record JAKSZT010053766.1, on the reverse strand, counting down.
GAGACTTGGCAGCTGAACGACATGGAAAATACATAAGTAGTAGAAGAGACTCAAACATTAGAGAAGCTTGGATGCCAATGTATCATTCACTTCTGTGGCAGGCACTGTTGTTTGGGTGCTTAGGTCAGAAAACAATGTATCAAGTATTCCCTGCATAGAGCAGGATAGGAACTTGGGGTACCTGCAAACATGATTTTGCCATGTAATTCCCAACTGTGATTGAATTTTTTTTCCTTTCAACACCTTGACGAGGATTAAACAGGGACTCTCGTTTTGTACATTAAACTGCCTCCTACATAAGCTTTGAAACAAATGATAGATCTAGAAACCAGAGAACTTCAAATGAAATTTCAGAATGACTGACCATTTTCCAAATGTTAATTGTGCTGCATTCCAAATACAGGTGTTCATCATGTTTGCTGAATCAAGTTGAATTCCAAAACAAATAGTCGTGCAGTTATTATTCAGTCTATGAACTATTTAGGCCTATTCCCAAGGATAATAAAACATTTTCCTGGACAGATGAGAATCATGATCAAATTTTAATAAACTGAGAACCTGATAGTTTGAAGTGGTAACCTATTCTAAGTATGGAACATAGAGCAAATCTTAAATGTAAATTCTGTTGGACTTAATATTGTCTTTTTAATCTTAATGCTGTCAGATGTTGAAAATAATGCCAAGTTATATGATTAAGTCAAAGCTTAATAGTTATAAAGAAGAAACCCAAATACTTCACTTACTATAACACATTGACTCTCTCGGAATGGAAAAAAAAAACTGCAATTTGCTTCAATCCATTGCAAACTACAGTAACCTGGAAACCAATGGAGCCTGCAGAATTATTTGGGAGACAGCATAGTCAGGCAGATTCTCAAAAAAAAAAAAAAAAAAAAAAAAAAAATGCAGATTTAAATTAAAAACTTTGCTGCTTAAAAAATGTGTAGTTTTTACAGATTAAGAATGTTTCTGAGACTTAGAGTCTTTGTAATATTAGGTTGTTATTCGAAGTAAATTGAACAATTTATAGAGCAGCTAGACAGTATCTAGCAGATTGTTGATACTCAATGGGTGTTGGTAACCTCTCCTTCTTTCCTTTCTGATCTCCAACGAGTATTTTTGTCTTCCCATCCATGACCATCCCCAATTATTTTGCTACACATGCAAACTGGCCATACCTTTAAACTTGTTAAAATGAATAAATAGCTTCTAGAGAGAGGAGGGGTTATCAAAATCTGGAAGATGAGAAACGTCTGTAAAGAAACAGAAAGGGGTTTATTCAAGTATTGAGGATGTAATTAGAAAAGTATAGACTCAAGATGAAAAATAGGATAGAATTTTAAAGAAAGAGAAGCATACCATAGCCTGGCTAGGCAGAATGGATGGAATTGAAAGTAAAACATGGGTATTGATGGTGGTTGTCTTCAACAGATAAAATCAGAAATAGTCATATATAGATCTAATATGAATAATCAGGACCTTTGCAAAACAAGTACTGTGACAGGGGAATTGCAAAATATATCAATCCTATTTTCTACTAAGTTCCTTCATGAGGTATACTGCCAGAAAGATATTGCAATATATCTTAAGGGACTTTGAAGTCTAAAGTAAGAAATTTAAGGATTTGGAAGCACAGGTAATAGTTACATACTTTCTTACAGTTGACAATCTTTTTGTTGAAAGAAAATAAATTTATATTGGTACTGAAGTCCTGACTAGAAAAATGGCATTGGATTTGAACTTCTGTAGAGTTCACAAAACCAGAATAACGAACCTCATCTTTTACTGAGAAAACTGGGGGTGCTGGATGTGATTCTATGACTTTCCTGTAGCTTCTAAGCATACTTGCACCAGTATCTTTCTTTAGCTTTTCTGCAAAACTTCTCCCCTACTTGTGATCTTGAATCTGTCCTCTCCTAAATCCTGCAGGACCTTGTCCATTGCCGTCTTTCCTCTCAATTATTAGTCACTACACTGCCACTGAATTGTTTACTTTAACCAAATTTTCTCATTTTTATCACTAAAGATACTATTGAAAAAGGTGCTATACCCTTGCAGCTAATCAATTCCTAGTAACCACTTATCATTTAGATGGCTTGTAGAGTATTATTTGGGAGGCAGCATGGCAAATTTAACCATAACAACAAAAATGCTCTCCCAATGATTACAAACCTAATAGTCTATTTTGAACCACCATCCTATGTGGCTATTCAAAGGTATTTGACACTGTTGACTATCCTATTTTTCTTAAAATATTCTATTTTCATGACTTCTAAGAAAATATTTATCCATGTTTGTCTATTACTTTTCTCCATGTTTCCAGGTTTTTACTGATTTGTTTTGTATTTTAGATTGAGTCCCATGTTAAAAATTTCAGAGCATTTATGAACACTCTGATTATGGTAAATGTGTATTTTTCGTGGGATATGTCATAGCTTTGATCAGTGTCTATAAGACCCATGACCATCCAAATGTCTGCACTACACACTCTTCATCAAAAATCTCATGTTTTGATGGCAAATTCTCTCCTGAGCATAAGAACTTTATTTCTGACAGATTTTCACTTACCAAATGTGCTATAGTTATCAAATAAAACATCCCCATCCCTACCAGTTCCTACCCTTTACAAAAATCATTTGTCCTAGTTCTTCAATCTCTCATATCCATTTATGGTGCTAGCTGTCTTAAACTGAAATTTCACACTAATTTTTGACCCTTGCATTTTTTCCCTTCTTCATGTCTAACAGTCACAGAGTGTGGCTAGTTCCACTGCAGAGATATCTTTAAAATGCACTTTTACCTATCTCCATCAGTATTTTTAATCCTGTTCATTCTGTACCCAGCATCATTACTAAATTCCTAAAAAGAAAAAGAAAAGAAAAGAAAAAAAAGGAAAGACAAAAAGAAAAAAAATCAATTTGACCATGTTGCTTCCATTTAAAAATCATCTGGCACCAATTTGCTTTCATGATAATATCCCAATTCCTTTTCATGGCATATGGAGTCTTTTGTAATAAAACAATACAGTTCAGACTTTTATTACTCTAAATGTCTCTGATGCGCCAAGTCACCACGGTTCCATTATCCACTTCATGCTCACTGTCTCAACTCTAATTTGTATCTGTCCCCACCAGGAGTTGGTCAGGATAAAGAATGATAGCTGCTCGAACTAACAACCACTGGCTTAATGAATAACAGACTTATCTCTTGCTTGCCTCATAGCTCTAATCAGGTCGGGTGATTATCCTGGAGAAGCATGTTCTCATTACTGATTCAGGGATCAAGGTTCTTTAGATTGTGTAACCCACTATGCTAAAGGCCTTCACTTCCAGCTTCCAGAAAGAAGAGAGAATGTGGAAATTTAAGGGCTGAATTGTTTTGGATGTTATGTGAAATTTCTTTGGGTGATGAGGCAAACACAGGTAGCCAGCTAGTTCAGAATGCATGAAAGGGCAGCTTTGTTAGATCAAAGGAATAGGAAAAAAAGGGTGGTGGAGGCTGGGGCTTACCTAACCTCGGCTCCTGGGAAAGTCCTGGAGGAGGGGGAGGGGGCACGTGTGGGGCCTGGGTGCTTGCCTTTACTGTGACCCAGGGAGGAGGAGAAGGGCTTTTCCATAGATAATGGGGACTGGAAGTTTCAAACAATAGAGTGTGAAAAGCAGAAGGGGCAAGGGAAGTTTGGAGAAGGGGAGGGCAGCTTCTTATGCCCGGAAGGGAAAAGGGCCTTTCAGAGATGCAGCAGCAAGGGAAACTAAGGGTAGTTCTTATCATCCAAACCTAATGGATGCAGTTACACCCAGGGGTGCAGTTACACCCAACTAACTGGGGTGTCTCTCAAAGAGAAACTAAGAATAAGCCAGGCAGGATGCAGAGGCACCAAATGTAATTTCTTTTATGCCATTACATGGGTCTGGAAGTAACCAAAAAAGCTTCAGCCCACATGTCATCATCACCATATTTAGTCATATAGACTCATGTAGGTGCAAGCACACTGTGAAATGTACTCTTCCTATGTCCCTGGGGAAAGGAGGTGGGGAAGGAAGATGATTTGGTGACCACATGAAATTACTTTTGCTACGTTTAATCAATCTCAAGACTATTCAAATTTTAACCACCATGTTGAAGCTTCTCAGACTTCAGAACTGTTGTTCATTTCTTTGCCAAATCTCTCAGCTTGGACCTCCATAACACTAATGAACAGTTCATTAATTTCCTTATTAAAGTCTTTTCAGCATTTTTCTACAGGTCCTCCAAGATCGGTTACAAAGGCTTATGTATCTTTATATTTTCTATTTAGTAGTATATGGTAACTCTTGAAATATTTGTTGGATATACTCCATTATTTTGTAGGAGCTTCTTAGGTAATAGTGATGCTTTTTTACCAATTTCCTTGGCAATCATTTTTTTACATATTTTAAATTATGTACAGTTGAACAATAGGTAGTCTAACACTATATTTTTATAAAAAATGAAAACAAAAATCAAATTTATAAAAGTGAATTTATATTTTTCCATTATCCATAACAAAGACAATAAAGTGAATCAACTATTTTTTTTTTTTATTTTATTACAATCAAGACTTAGGGAGAAGCATTTTAAGAAAATGAAGTTGGAGTCCAAGATAGCAGAGTAGGGAATGGCGGGCTGCACTCTTCCTCTAGAAATTGTAGGATTGGTAGGGTTGCCAGACATAAGGGAAGCCAGGGTGTAGTGGGGACAATAAGAGCGGGAGGGGTTCCAGCTAGGCATCGGGGAAAAGGGGAGCCACCCAGCCAGCTTTGGAGAAGAAGGGAGCATACCAGCTCAAGCAGAGAGGTAAACTGTCCACCTAGCCTTGGGGGAGGGAGAGCCTTGCAGCCAGCTCTGAGGGATACAGGAGCTGCCGAGGAGAGGTCCAGAGGTGGGCATGTGCCCAGCCTACTTAGAATAGGAGACAGCTGAGGAACTTAGCCAGAGGTTTTTCTGTTTGTTTTGTTTTGTTTTGTTTTTCCATCCTGCTTTTCTTTCCCCTATTTCCTCTTATTTCCCCCCCCCCCCGCCTTATATCCAGGTACTGGCAGAGAGGCTGGCTATGGAGTGATTGATTGGCAGGTACAAGCAGCTGGAGAGGAGTAGCACAGTGAGTCACTGGTGGCCTGAGTGAGAGGCCTGCTTTTTTTTTTTTTTAAATTTATTTTTTCTCTCTCTCACTCTTCACCCAGGTAACTTCAGAGAAAGCGGTTATGGGATGAGGGATTGGCCAAAACAGGCAGCTGTGAGGAAGAGCCAAGCAAGTTGTGGTGGTCTGAGAAGGAGACCCAGAGTTTTGTTTCCTTTCCTTTCATTTTGTTATGTTTTGCTTGTTTATTTTTCTCTTGTTCTTATTTTCTTTCATTCTTCTCTTGTTTTTCTTCTTTTCTTTCTTCTCTTCCCATTTCTCTTATCTTTCTCTCATTTTCCTCCCCCTTCTTTTCTTTCTTCCTTCCTTCTTTCCCTGTTTTTCTTTCTTCACTTCTCACTTATCTGGATTTATTTTATGAATTTATTTTATATTACTTTTTCCTGGTTTTTCTTTTTTTTCATTTTTAAAAATTTTTATTCCTGTTTACTATTTTTCCCCTTATTACATGTTTTTGTGTATCTTCTTTTGTTCTTTTTACCTCCTTCTGTTTTATATTTTTTCTTTTATATTTCTTTTTTCTCTTCTTTCTTTCCTTTTTTGTGAATCTAATATTTTTTTCTTTTGAACATTTTGAACATGGGAAATTACAAGGATATAGAATAAATGGAACCAAGTGATAAAGAGGACTCATAACACAAAAGCAAGCAAAAATAAAACACTAGAGTAAAAAGAGAAGCTAACCAACTGAATAAGTCCATCAAGATAAACAGATGCCTAGACTTCAGGAAAAAATTTCAAGTCATACTTAGGAACAGGAAGCCATGGGCCATACTAATGGAGAAACTAAAAAGCAGGAAGATATGCACAACATGGAACAACTAATCAAGGATGTCCAAACAAATATCCTTAATTAAGTCAATGAAATGAAGGAAGAGATAAAGGATATCAAGAAGACACTGGGGGAATATACTGAAGAAATTGTAAACATACATAAAAAGATAACAGATCTTATGGTTTTGAAAGACACAATGCAAGAAATTAAGAATATACTACATAGACTTCTGGGAATATGGTGGACTAGAAAGACACAGGACTCTCTTCTCTTCCAGAAAATTAGGAAAAGGACAGGCATAAATGGTCTGAAAAAAAAATCTTCTAGGGTATAGGACACCAGGGCAAGGCTGGACACTGCCCAGAGTAGAGAGGGGCAAAGGAAAAGAATCGCCACAGCTGAGAGTTAAAAACCCAAGCTGCAAATGCCTGCATTCTCCCCCATCCCATAGACACTTTTGAATTCTCAGGCCTTGGGGCTGGTGGCTACAGAAAAAGGGAACCCCAAGGATTCACCTCTCCAGGAAAAGGTAAAGAGAGGGACACAGCCTAAGGCTGACTCAGCTTTTGACCCACAGATTTGGTTTGCTGTATTCCACAAGCCCTTCCAGGCCAGGTGGGGCTGTGCTATTGTTTACCATGGGAACCAGCAAGGGACTAAAGAGATTGAACCCTCTCAATCTCCCTACCTACTGACCAGGACTTGTGTTGAAGATGCAGAGTGAGAGGTTGAAATATTCCCTCTAAGATTGAATCAAGACAAGGATGCCCACTGTCAACATTATTATTCAACATTGTATTAGATGTTCTAGCTAAAGTAATTAGACAAGAAAAAAAGAAGGCATCCAAATAGAAAAAGAGAAAGTAAAACTCTCACTATTTGCAGATGACATTATCCTGTATTTAGACAATTCTGAATTGTCAATGACAAAGTTACTTGCACTAATAAATGAGTTCAACAAAGTAGCAGGATACAAGATCAACATGCAAAAATCAGTAATGGTTCTATACACTAATACTGAACAATTTCAGGAAGAAATCAGGGAAAAGTTGCATTTACGATAGCAACAAAAAGACTTAAATGCCTAAGAATCGATTTAACCAAAGGAGTACAGGACCTACATGCAGAAAACTACAAAATAATGCTAAAAGAAATCAATGAAGAGCTAAACAAATGGAAAGACATTCTGTGTCCATGGATTGGAAGACTAAATATCATGAAGATGTCGATCCTACCCAAACTGATTTATCGATTCAATGTAATGCCAATCAAAATTCCAACATCTTACTTTACAGATATAGAAAAGGCAATTGCCAAATTCATTTGGAAGGGAAAGTGCATGCAAATATCCAAAAGCATTCTAAAAATGAAGAGCAACATGGGAGGAATTTCACTGACTGACCTTGAAACATTAGAAAACTCTAGTGGTCAAAACAGCATGGTACTGGCACAAAGATAAACACATCTACCAATGGAATAGAATTGAAAGTCCAGAAATAAACCTTCACCTCTACAGCCAACTGGTTTTCAACAAACCTACTAGATCCATGTTAATGGGACAAAACAGTCTCTTCAACAAATGGTTCTGGGAGAACTGGATATCCATAATCAAAAGAAAGAAGACCCCTATCCTACTCCCTGTACAAGAATCAACTCAAAATGGATCAAAAACCTAAATATAAAAGCCCAGACCTACTAGAAGATAATGTAGGGAAACACCTTAAAGACCTTGTGGTAGGTGGTGGTTTCTTAGCCCTTATACCCAAAGCACATGCAACAAAAGAAAAAATAGATAAATGGGACCTCCTCAAAATTAAACACTTTTTTGTGTGTGTGGTTATTTCTTTGTTTTTTAAGGAGCTTTAGATTACATAAATGTTTCATCAAAAATATAGGAGATTTACACAGACCCCATCTCCTTCCCCTCCCACACTTTTCCCCATTTGCAACATCTTTCATTAGTGTAGTACATTTGTTAAAAATGATGAACTCATATTGAAGCATTGCTACTAAACATTGACTATAATTTATATTATAGTTTAAACTTTGTCCCACATAATTTTATAGGTTTTGACAAAAAATATATAATGACCTGTATCTGTCATCGCAATGTCATGCAGGACAATTCTAATATCCCAAACATGCCACCATATTACACCTAGTCTTTCCTCTCCCTCCTCTCAGAACCTCTAGTGGCCACTGTGTATATATCAAAGACACAAGTTCTTCCATTGCTAGAATAATAAGTCTACTTTAGTCCATAGTTGCATTTCCCCCTTATGTTTGTTTGTTCCTCAATCTTGAGGATTTGGGGATGGTGGTGCTCACATTGTTTCTGATTGAGAGGAGGCTTAAATCCTATGGGCAGATGGATGGAACTGGCTTTCTTGCAGATGTAAATAGTCTCTGTTTTTTGGGAGGGGAGGTTGTCCATTATCATCCTTTTGTTAGTTGTCTTAGATGAGTCCAATGAACTGGAGAATAGGTTTTGCATCTCTACTGAGATTTAGGGCTCAACCAGCATATGAACAGATTGAAAATTTAAGTCTCTGGGACATATATTTAGCAAGCATACTGCTAATTATAGGTTCAAATAAAAGGGGCAGAAGAGCCATGTGTAGGGAAATTATAAATGAGTCTAACTCTGTTACTTTGGGGAGTATATATTCCAAAGTAAGGCCCACTAATAGGGGCTGAATTCCTGAGATTGTTTCCCTCGTCTATAGTGTCTAGATGTGTCTAGAGTCCTCAGGAGTCCTGTTGTTTGATGCATTGTTTACTGTGGCAGTGTGGGGACCCAGGATTCCCTCCAAGTGCCTCCAGACTAGCTCTGTTTCATGGTTCTGAGGGGCGCTATGCACCAGGCTGGTGAAACACTGGAGCTCCCTCCAAGGCCAATGGTGCTGCAGCATACTGGCTATGTGAAGGATATATCAAGTGGAGCAATAATTACCAGAGTAATGTGAGTAGAAGCTAATCAGACACAACTGGCATTATGGCCTGCTCCGATGGAGAGACAACATGTATGGTATTGCAAAACTAGAACTTAGATCTATTAACTGCAGCTCAAAGAGAAACTTGTGCATTGATTAGTACCTATATACCTTATGAATATAATAATATCTCTTCCATTCTAGATCATATGCAGAAGGATATTGAACATGTTAAAATTCTTTGTAAACTTAATTCAGCTTCTAAGTAGTTAGTAAATGTGCCTATAAGATAAAAGAACAGCTCTCTTAAGTATTGTCTTTATTTTGCTTGCCATATGCTTATATTGTTGTTGCCTATATTGTCTTTGTGAGTTTTTGTCTTGGGCAGTGCCACTCCTCATACCTCTCCTAGCAGTCCTAGGTATAACCACTGTTGTGTGAACTTGAAGCGGCAGTTTCGTAGACAGCATTTGAAACTTACAAGATCAAGCCCATCAGCTTCAGGAGGATGTAGCTTCTTGAGCACCTGCCCTTTCTCATTCCCATGATCTAGTATGTCATAGCTGGCCTCCTTTTTTGGGCCACTTACCACCATTTTCTTCATTCTTTTAGTAAGACCATGTATCTTCAAAATTCTAACTTAAGTTTATTTCTTCCAGAATCAATGCCTTCCAAAACGAGGTTATTAGTTAAGCGGGGATTTCATCCAGTTCCAACCATGGTGCCAGACCCACTTTCTCTCAACATTAATAGATTAGCCAGAGAGTTTCACATCTCATCAGGCAAGGTCTACAGCCTCTAATGAGCAGGAAGCAGCTACAGAAGAATTACGATCACCCTTTAGCTCGCCCATAAGAATAAGGGTGTAAATGCTCTGAAGGGGAAGTTGAGGCAGGTTAGTAGGAAACAGGGAAGGCATCTTGTCAGAAAAAAGTCTTCCAAAGACCCTGGTAATGAGGTCCAGTTTGAAAGTCCTGGGGTAGTTTGTTATCTACTAATGGAAATATTGCTTGTATGCTGTCTGCCCCTTATTATTCCCCATAAGCATCTTTCTTTTCTTATGTAGTGCCCCAGCTAGTACCTTTATACAGTGAACTTAGAAGTAACCCATGTCCACAATTGAACCCAATGTTGGGTTTGCACAGATTTAACATCGTTGGTGCTACTGGCCTTCCTTGGACCATAACTCCTGCATGTTGGAACACCTTGCTGGCATGGCGGAATATGATCCCTTGACAAGTTTGGAACAAGACCTCATTTAAGACAGAGATTCAGCTGCTGTCTTTCAATGAGGCTTGTAATGATATATTTTCCCTTGTAAGGGAACAGGTGAATAAGCCCAGGCCTTTGTTAGGATATGCGGTATATAATGGTTTAGGATGATAAATGGCTGAGTCTGTCACCATAGATCACATTGCCCCTGTCTGCATAGAATGACAAGAGGGAATTCTTGATGTGGGTGCTCACTCCCTGAGTTCTGTAATTTTACTATCAAGGCTGGATATAGAGTAAAGCGTGCCTTCTGGTGGTTCTACCTATTGGTCATTTTTGTGCGAGGTGGTGCTGCAATTCTCACTGAAAATCACATAATGGCTTTAGCCATTCACACTGCTCAAGCCCCTAATGACACCAAAGTAGCAATTTTCTTACTAAACAAAGAAACTACCCAATTACAAACGGTGGTTTTACAAAATAGGATTGTTTTATATATTCTTATTGTACCACAAGGTGGGACCTGTGTCCTCATTAATGTTCAATATTGTGTATATATTGCCAGTCACTCCCATATTATTCTGTGGAATGTGGATGCAATGTTGCCCTATGTTCTACATAGGCTGCTACATGGGGATGGATTGTGGGGACATACGGCCCTCCTCTAAGTCCTCAGCAGGTAGCTGCCTGTGTGACTTAGACATAAGTTAAAGGTAAAAAATTCTCCCCAGAGGGGAAAGAATGCATAGATGGTATCATAAAGCATAATCTTCCTAAAGCAGTAAACGTCCTTGGTAAACATCCTTCCTACAAGGACAATGAAAACTTCACCAAACTCCAAGTGTATGCTTCACATGACCCTAGCAGAAACTCTTTTCTCATATCCTATGCAATGTCTTTGTTCTGAAATCCCTTAAATATCACTTCTCATTTTCTCATCTCTTTGAGGAATGCTGTGTTCATTCTCTGAACCGCCACCATCAGAAAGCCTCTCCTATCCATAAGTCCCCAAAAGCCTATGCTTGAATAAATGCTAGGTATGTCCTTTGGTCTTGTGGTGGCACCAGCTCATGCTTTCAGGAGTTGGGTTGTAACAGGCATTCCATGAGATCCTACTGAGATGTGCATAAGTGTAATCTCTTGAATGATCTTCCAACTCACTTTGAAATCTCTTAACCATAAAAACTCATTTTTAAAATTTTCAAATTTTATTATTTTTTAATTTTGTTATTTATTATTATTATTTTAATTTCTAATATTGTTATTCATTTATTTTTTTGGTTCTGTTTTGGGGGAGGTTTTGGATCACAGAAGGGTCACAACTGTGGCAGAGGAGGATCACTGGTGTAGGGTGTTGGTGATGGGGGAATGTGTGGAGAGGGGTGCACCTGAGGCATGCTTCTATGGCAGATGAACACGTACAAGTGGTCATGGGACGTTGTCTCAGTGGGTGGAGACCCACATAATAACTAAAAGAATATTTAATTCCCATCCTGGGAAATCCTGCTACATTGTCTAATAGAATGACAAGGATCCCCTGAGTAAATGGACGATGCCTAGTGAAGGAAGACAGACCATTATGCTAGATCATTGATATTAATGGTTGTACTTATGAACCTTTTCTTGTGAAATTGAATCTTAGCCTATTATTATATATTGCCTAAGAGTTACCTTCTGAAAGCCTCTTTGTTGCTCAAATGTGGCCTCTCTCTAAGCCAGAGTCAGCATATAAATGCACTACCTTCTCCCTATTGTATCCTGGGGATAAGCCTCCATGGCACTAAGGGATTATTACTGGGGGCCAACTAGTGATGCATTTGGAAAAAAGACCTTGAGCAAAAAGGGAAAAATTAAACACCTTTGCACCTCACAGGACTTTGTCAAAAGAGTGAGTGGCAAAAAAAATAAAAATAAAAAAAATAAAGAGTGAGTGGCAATTTGATATTATTGAAGAATTCTAAAAAGAAATACTGATTATGTTTGTAAATGAGACTGTTCCTCTGGGCTAGTAATAACCTTAGATTGTATTGAATTTAGAAGTTTCACTTTTACTTGATTAAATTATGACTAGGACTTTTGATTGGGCCCTTGGTGGGTGGGGACTCACAGAGTAAATAATAAGGCAGATGAGTTAGTGGGAGTTTTTTGATGCTGGGGTTTTGATATTGGAGCCCTGGGAAGTAAACACACAGAGAAGCAAATATGTGAGGAAGGAGAGAAGTCTCCATTAGAAACAGCAGAGGCCTTGGGGAGAAAGATGAGCAGTTAGCCGGATAGTTTACAGCTAACCTTGTGGAGAGAGCAAAGCAGCTGAGCCCAGAGAGAAATGAACCCTGGGAAGAAAGGAAGCCAGGAAACCTGAACACTTGCAGACATTGGAAACCATCTTGCTCCAACACGTGGAAACAGACTTTAATGAGGGAAGTAACTTATGCTTTATGGCCTGGTAACTGTAAGCTTCTACCCCAAACAAATACCTATAGAAAAGCCCACAGATGTCTGGTATTTTGCATCAGCACCCCTTTGGCTGACTAATACAGAATTTGGTGTCGGGAGTGGGGTTGTGCTTTTGCAGTTACCAAAATGCTGGAATGGTTTTATAAATGGGTAAGGAGTATTTTTTGGAGGAATTGTGAGATGCTTGATGGGAAAGGCCTAGAGTGCTTTGAAGAGACTTTTTATGATGGCTTAGAAGTAAATGATGAAACTATTATTGGAAAATGGAGGAAAGGTTATCAGTGTTTTAAAGTTGCAGAGAACTTAGCAAGAGTAACTCCTGGTGTTTTATGGAAGACAGAATTTGAAAATGGTGAGCCTGAGTATTTAGCTGAAAAACCTTCCAAAGTAAACTCGGAGAATGTGGCTTGGCTTCTCCTTTCAGCTTATAGAAAAATGCCAGAAGAACAAGATAAGCTGAGGACTGAACTGTTGGGCACAATGAAACCAGAAATTGATTCTGGAAATTCTCAGCCTCTGGAAATCAAGTCCCCAAATGATAGTGTCCCATTTGAGGAATTGACTAAACATGGAATTTGTATATCAGAATTGAAGATGCAGTTATCTAGGAAAGCCTTGTGGAAAGTCTTACTCTCTGATGTTTTGGACCCCTGCTTCTTGCATGCTAAACCAACAAGCTTTTTGAGAAAGCTGTATGACCAAAACAATTTTGAGTTTGGACTAAAAAGGTCATGGAAGGGAAAGATGAAACAGTAAACAGCTTTAAGAGGAAGACCATGGAAGATGAGATCTGAAATTATGACATTGCCTTGGGCCAAGAAAGGAATCCCACCCATGTGTACAGAAAGGGTGTTTGTCCTGGCAATTGAAGAGGGTAGATGTTCCTGCTCAATGTTCATGGAGAGATTTCCTGCCCCAGGGTACAGAGGGGTTGGAGCAAATTCTCCAAAGACTAGGGAGGTTGAGGTCAATGGCCCATAGGTCTGAGATGGGTGGGCTTGTCCCCCATGGATTAGAGAAGCCCAGGTCACCAACTTATTGGTGCTCTGAGAGGGTTGGGCCTGTATGCCAAATGTTAGGGAGAATGTTGGCTTCACTTCACTGCATTAGGGGGGTTAAGCCTCTAACCCAAAGATTGGATAAATTGTAGCAATCACCTCAACACTCTTGAAGGGTTAGGTCTGGAACTTGGTCACCACCCAGATACTTGATGAGAGTAGAACCAAGAAAATGGCCATTGGGCAATCCTGTGGAAAGGGTGGGTCCCCATGTGGCCCCAGGGAGAAGAAACAATCATCTTGAGAATGACTCTTAGACTTTGAAATCTAAAGAAGCATGCCCTGCAGGTTTACAGAACTGTAGGGGACCCATGACCCATGTTTCCCTCCCAATTTCTCCTTTTGGTAATGAAAATGTTTATCCTTTGTCCATTTTTTGTGTTGGAAGCAGGTAAATTGTTTTGTAATTTTCAGAGGTCTACAGCCAGACAAGACTTTGCCCCAAGACAAACTATATTTCATTAAACTGATTGTGATATGATTTTGGACTTAGCATTGTTAATGACTTAGGGTTTTTTCTGAGTATGGTAATGTCTTTTTGAAATTCAGAGGTTGAAGTGTGGCAGTTTGATAATATTGATGAATTCCAAAAAGAAATTCTGATTGTTTGTACACTGGTCTGTTCCTCTGGGTTAGTGATACCCTTTGATTGTATTGATTCAGAGGTTTCACTTTTACAACTAAATTATGACTAGGGCTTTGATTGGGCCATGTCAGTAGGACATTGAGTCCCCAGTGGGTATGGACTCACAGAGAAAATGACAAGGCAGATGAGATAGTGGGAGTTTTTTTTATATTGGAGCCACAGGAAGTATACACACAGAGAAGCAGATATGTGAGGGAGTAGAGAAAGCTCTTTTAGACACAGCAGAGGCCTGGGAAGAGAGACAAGCCATTAGCCTGATAGTCTACAGATAGCTTTTGGAGAGAGCAGAGCAGCTGAGCACAGAGAGGAACTAGCGGGAAGAGAGGAATTCAAGGAGTCTGAACCCTTGCAGATGTCTGCAGCCATCTTGCTCCAACATGTGAGGGAAGTAACTTATGCTTTTAGCCTGATAACTGGAAGGTTCTCCCCTGAGTAATTACCCTTTATAATACCCAGCAGATTTCTGGTATTTTGCATCAGTACCCCTTTGACTGACTAATACAGGGTGAAAAGCAGCTGACTCAATGGGAGTAAATATTTGGAAATCATATATTCAATAAGGGTTTAATATCCATGATACATAAAGAGATACGACAGCTCAACAATAAAATGACTTGACCCAATTAAATAGTGGGCAAAAAACTTGCATAGACATTTGTCCAAAGAAGAAATACAAATGGCTAAAAAAAAAAAAAAAATGAAAAAAATATTCAACATCACTAGCAATTAGAGAAACGCAAATGAAAACTAAAATGAGATATCATTTCACATATATCAGAATGGTCACTATTTTTAAAAAACTGAAACAGAGAACTACAAGTGCTGGAGAGGATGTGGAGAGATAGGAACACTTATTCACTGTTGGTAGGAATGTAGAATGGTACAGTCACTGTGGAGGACTGTTAGGCAGTTCCTAAAAAAGATGAATATAGATTTGCTGTGTGATCCAGCAATACCACTACTGGGTATATACATAGAAAAACTGAGAGCAGTGACATTAACAGACATTTTCACATAGATGCTCATAGTGGCATTTTTCATGATTGCCAAAGGTTTGAAACAACTCATGGGTCCATCAACTGATGAATGGATAATCAAATTGTGGTACATTCACACAATGGAATATTATGCAGCTGTTAAGAAGAAATGAAGTAGTGAAGCATATGACAACATGGATGAACCTACAGGACATTATGTTGACTGAAGCAAGCCAGAGAAAAGGACAAATACTGTATGATTGTGCTACTCTTAACTAAATATATTGTGTAATCTCATGGAGTTAATAACTTGAATATAGGTCTCCAGAAAATAGAATGAAATTAGAGAATGGAAAGCTGAGGGTTAACTTGTGCAGAATTAGTAAAAAAGGTGTTTTTAATCTTTGGAAGGGAATAGAAAAGGTGAAAGCCTAACATATGTTTATAAGTAGTAGTACTATTATGTAGGTATGAAAGTGGTTTAAAAAGACTAAGGTCGTGTATATTACTAAAAGAAAAGCTAAAAAATGTAACATGGAAATTTATAGCAAGTAAAACCACAAGTGAAATATGAATATGGGTAAAATTGAATATATAAGACTATTTTTCTTTGAAGCTGAACAAATGTATGTTAATACTATAATATATAAATATCAGAGGAAAAAAATTATTACAGTTAGTCAAAGAAACCAGACACAAAGTATTACATATTGTAGGATGCCATTTATATAAAATGTAAATATAAATTCATTTATAAATATAAATTTAGATTAGTGGTAATGTAGGGTTGGGGAAGGACTACTAAGGTGTGTGGAGTTTTTCTTTTTGGAGTAATGACATTGATCTAAAATTTTTTGAACAATGCACAACATTTTGATTATACTAAAAGCCATTGATTATACACTTTGGATAGATCATAAGGTATGTGAATATTTCACAAATAAACTGCTTAATAAATAAATGAATAATTGTGCAAGAGTAGCCAGAAATAGCAGCTATATACAGCATGGGAAGCATGGAGAGATGGAGAGATTGACTGGTAAAGAATTTTTGTGTTTGTTTGTTTGTTTTTGTTTATCTTTATTAAAATAATGAAAATGCTTTAACAATGGTTGAAGTGATGAATGCACAACTATGTGATTATAACAAATACCATTGATTGCACAGTTTGGATGAACTGTATGATTTATTGATATGTTTCAATAAAATTGATTTGTTTAAACAAAGAATACATTGAAAGCACATAACAACAGATTTGAATTGGCAGGGGAAAGAATTAGCAATGTTGAAGATAGGGTATCCAAAACTACACAGATATTAGAACAGATAGACCAAAAAATGCAAAATAACCAGCAGAGATTTCGGGAATTGAATGATAACAAGAAAATGCACAAACATGTGCATTATGGGCACTCCAGAAGGAGAAGAGAAGGGAAAAGAAGAAGTAGGATTGTTTGAGGAAATAATGGCCTAAAATTTCCCAACTCTTATGAGGGACATGGATATACATGTCCAGGAAGCACAGCATACTCAAAACACAATAAATCCTAGCAGACTTATGCCAAGACACATACTTATCAGACTGTCAAAAGCTCAAGATGAAGACAGAATCCTGAAGGCAGCAAGAGAAAAGAGATCCATTACACATAAGGGAAGATCAATAAGATTAAATGCTGATTCACATCTGAAACCATGGAGGCAAGAAGGCAGTGGTATGGCTTAGTTAAGGTGCTGAAGAAAAAATAATTAAATAACTGCCAGCCCAGGATTCTGTATCCAGCAAAATTGTCCTTCAAAAATGAAGAAGAGTTCAAAATATTCACAAACAGAAATTGAGAGAATTTGTCAACAAGAGTCCTGCCCTTCAAGCAATACTAAAGGGAGTTCTCCCATTTGAAAGGAAAAAACAGGAGAGGGAGAGGGTAAGAGGAGCATGTAGAAAGGAAGATTAATTGTAAGAGTAACTAATAAAAGGACAAAATAAATAAATAAAAATAAAATATGACATATATAAACCTAAAGAAAAAATGGCTAAAGTATGTACTGCATTTACAATAATAACATTAAATGTTAATGGATTCAACCTTCCAACCAAAAGGCAGATTGGCAGACTGGATAAGGAAATATGAACCATCTATATGCTGTTTGAAAGAAACTTACCTTAGATTCAGGGGAACAAACAGGTTGTAAGTGAAAGGGTAAAAAAATGATTTTATAGGTAAACAATAACCATAAAAGAGTGGCAGTACTTATACAAATATCAGACAAAATAGACTTTAAATGCAAAACCATTGTAAGAAACAAAGAAGAACACTGTATAGTAATAAAATGGGTACTCTACCCCCTCCCCCCCAAAAAAAAGAACCACTATAAATACTTATGCACCTAACCAGGAAGACCCAAATATTGGCAAAACTAAGGGGAGAAATAGATACCTCTAAAATCACAGTGAGGGACTTCAATGCACCATTATCACCATTAGACAGAACATCTCAACAGAGGATCAATAAATAAACAGAGGTCTTGAAAATTCATTAGAGGAACCAGAACTAATGAACTTATACATAGCATTACATCCAAAAGAAGCAGAATATACATTCTCCTCTAGTGCTCATGGATCATTCTCCAAGCTAGGTTATAGAATAAGTCTCAATGAATTTAGAAAGATTGAAATTATACAAAGCACTTTTTCTGACCATAATGTAATGAAGCTAGAAATCAATAAAGGATGGAAAACTGGAATAGGCACAAATATATGGAAGCTAAACAACACACGCTTAATGAGTCCATGGATCAAATAGGAAATTTCCAGAGAAATCAGTAACTAACTTGAAATGAATGAAAATGAATTCTACCAGTCATTCCAGATAGAACTAATATCAATCCTGCTCAAAATCTTCCAAAAAATTGAAAAGGAGGGAACATTACCTAACTCATTCTATGATGCTAACATCACTCTAATATCAAAATCATTTGAAGATGCTACAATAAAATAAAACTACAGAAAAATGTTTCTAATAAGCTTAGATACGAAATCCTCAATAAAATACTTGCTAATCGAATCCAACAGCACATCAATTGAATTATACACTATGATCAGGTGGGTTCTATCCCAGGTATGGAAGGATGGTTCAATAGAAGAAAACCAATTAATGAGCACCACATTAAAAGAGCAAAGGAAAAAAATCACATGATCATCTCTATTGACTCAAAAAAACATTCAACAAAATACAGCACCCTTTTTTGATTAAAAACACTTCAAAAGATAGGATTAGAAGGAAACTTCTTCAACATGATGAAGGGCATATATGAAAAACCCACAACTAAAATCAGACTCAATGGTTAAAAGCTAAATACTTTCTCTCTATGATCTGGAACAAGACAAAGATGCCTAATGCCTTATTTACGATTGTATTAGAAGAACTTGCTTTAGAACTTACATAAGAAAAAGAAATAAAAGGCACCCAAATTGGAAAGGAAGAAGTAAAACTTTCACTATTTGCAGATGACATGATCCTTTAGGTAGAAAGTCCTGAAAAATCTGCAACAAAGCTTCTAGAGTTGATAAAAACATTCAATAAAGTGATGGGATATAAGATCAACATGTAAAAATCAGTAGCATTTCTGTACATTAATAATGAGCAATCTGAGGAGGAAATCAAGAATAAATTTCCATTTAAAATAGCAAGTAAAAGAATAAAAACTCTAGGAATAAACATAACTAAGGACGTAAAGGACTTTTACCCAGAAAACTACACAACATTGCTAAAGAAAATCAATGAAGACTTAAATAAATGGAAGAATATTCCATGTTCATGGACTGGAAAACTAAATATCATTAAGATGTCTATCCTACCCAAATTGATTTACAGATTCAAAATAATCACAATAAAAGTTCCAACAACATTTTCTTACTGAACTGGAAAATAGCCTATTATTAAATTTATTTCGAGGATAACGGGTCCCAAATAGCCAAAAACATCTTGAAAATGAAAAATGAAATTGGAAGAATCACACTACCTGACTTTAAAGCATACTACAAAGCTACAGTTAAAACTGCATAAGGGAGGGATGTATTTTAGTGGTTGAGTACCTGTTTCTTATGTACAAGGTTCTGAGTTCAATTGCTGGTGCCACCAAAACAAAAAACAAAACAAAAAACAAAAAAACACAACTGCATGTTATTGGACTAAGGATAGACATACTGACCAATGGAATCAAATTAAGAATTCATATGTAGACCCACACATATTCAGCCAACTGATATTTGATAAGGCCAAATAGTGGGACAGAATGGCCTCTTCAACAAATGGTGCTGGGAAAACTGGATATCCATATCCAAAAGAATGAGAGAGGATCACCATCTCATGCCCTATACAAAAATTAACTCAAGGTGGATCAAAGACCTAAATATAAGAGCTGAGACCATAAAGAATCCGTAAATAGTGTAGGGAAGCATCTATGAGAACTTGTAGTAGGAAATGATTTCATAAACTTTATACCCAAAGCATGAGCAAAGAAATAGGAAAGAGATAAATGGGACTTGCTCAAAATTAAAAACGTTTTTGCTTTTAAGGAGTTTGTCAATAAAGTGAAAAGGCAGCCTACACAATGGGAGAAAATATTTGGGAACCACCTCTCTGATAAGGGCCTTACATCCAGCATATATAAAGAAATCTTACATCTGGAAAATTAAAAAACAAACATTTTAAAAATGGGCAATAGATTTGAATAGATATTTCCAAAGAAGAAATACAAATGACTAATAAGCACATGAAAAGATGCTCAACAGCACTAGCTATTATGGAAATGAAAAATCAAAACTACAATGAGATATCATCTTTACACCTATTAGACTGTCTGCTCTTAGTAAATAAACAGAAAACTACAAGTGTTGGAGAGGATGGGAAGAATAGAAACACTCATCACTGCAGGTGAGAATGTAGAATGGTGCAGCCACTGTGGAGTGTTGGGAGCCGTCACTGGACTCTGCCAAGAGAGGTGCCAACAACCT
>JAKSZT010053766.1:7252188-7299577 GCA_026826555.1 Tolypeutes matacus | reverse complement strand
TCTTGTCCCACCATTCTTTCTCGGCAGGTTTCGGGTCCTCGTTGATGTCCCGCGGGCCGGGACAGTGGAGGACAGTTTGGCAGTTCTTCAGGAAGCTAAGTATAGAATTGCCATGTCATCTAGCAATTCCACTGTAAGGTAACTAACTACACAGTAGAATTAAAAGCAGGGACACAGATATATGAACACCAACGTTCACAGCAGCATATTTCGCAATTGCCAAAAGATGGAAGCAATCCAGGTGTCCATCAACAGATGAATAAACAAAATGTGATATATACATATGATGGAATATTACTCAGCTGTAAAAATAAATGAAGTATTGACACATGTGACAACATAGATACACCGTGAAGACCTTATCTTGGCTGAAGTAAGCCAGTCTTTAAAGACAAATATTGCATGATCTCACTGATATGATATGAACTAAGGATATTGAGCAGACTCACAGAGGTAGAGTCTGGAAAATAGGTTAGAAAGAGATAGAAAGGTAGTAGACAGTGGTAAGCCAATGTGCAATCTGGGTAGAATCTATGATAAAGTGGATGAAGGAGGTTTGGCAACGTACGGAGGTGATGGTGCAGCGATGTGAATAAGGTTGATGAAGCTGGAGTGTGAGTTTCAGCAGGGTTGTGAGGAGGGAGTTGGGTTATCCATAGAGCTGGGGGGAGGATGGAGGATGGAACAGGTGAAATGTGGGGAGGTAGAGGACTGTTGAGAATACAATTGTGGGAGTGTTCTTTTAGCAAATATGCCAGGGGAAGGTCACTGGTGCAGGGTGTCAATGGTGGGGGGATGTGTGGGAAAAAGTACACCTGGGGCATACTTCTGTGGAATATGAATGTGTTCATGTGTTCATAGGGTGTTACCTCAGTGGGTGGAGACCCACACAATAACCAACAATATATTAAATTCCCATCCTGGGGAGTCCTGCTACATTCTCTATAGAGTGACAAGAATCTCTAGAGTACGTAGGCAGTGCCTAACAAAAGAAAGCAGACCAATATGCCAAGCCTCAATGTTAATGCTTGTACTTATGAACTCTATTCTTGTAAAATTGAACTTAGCCTAGTAATATCTTTTGCCTAAGAGTTACCTCCTGAAAACCTCTTTGATATTCAAATGTGGTCTCTGTCTAAGCCAAACTTGCACTACCTTTCTCCTGTCGTGGGACATGACTCCTGGGGATGAGCCTCCCCTGGCACGGAGGGATTATTACCAAGCACCAATCAGTGATGTATTTGAAAAAAGACCTTGGCCAAAAGGGGGAAACTTAAATACAAAAGAGTTTTTACAGTTAAGAGATTTCAAAGTGAGTTGTGAGGTCATTCCAGAGCTTACACTTATGCAATTCTCAGGCGTATCTCACTGACTGTCATAGTAAACAAAGCCTCTGGAGCATTCTAGAGACATCTGGGCACTGTAGGCAAAGCATACAACCCCATGAAATCAGCTGCAAACAAAACAGTTCCTTCCATCTGCCCCATAAGATTTAAACCCCCTCTCAATCTGAAGTAGAGCAGTCATCACCATCCCAAAATCCTGAAGACTGAGGAATAAAGAAATGTAAGTGGGAATGCAAACATGGACCAAAATAGAATTATTATTATTGTAGTAGAAGAACTTGTAACAATGATATAAAGATAGTGGTTACCAGAGGTTCTGAGGGGAGGAGAAGGGAAAAATACGTGGAACATATGGCATTTTTGGCACATTAGAACTGTTCTGCATTGTATTACAATGACCCATAACAGGCCATTACACGTTATGCCAAAACCTATAAAATTGTATGGTACAAAGTGTAAACCATAATGTAAATTATAGACCATGGTTAATAGCAGTGCTTAAATATTTGTTCATCAATTGTAACAAATGTACTGCATTAATGTAAGATGTTCTTAACAGTGGAAAATATCAGAGTGGGAGGAGGCTGGGTACATGGGAATCCCCTATATTTTCGATGTAACTTTTCTTTAATCTAAAACTTCTTTAAAAATAAAGTTTAAAAAAAGAAAATGAAATTTATGACTCCCAATTGCTCATATTTATAGATTTTTTATTCATTTATTTTTTGAGTTAATTTCTATTTTCCACAAATCAGAAACCATAAAAAAATCTCAAGTAATATTTTCAACTTCTATTAGTTTCAGAACAAAGTAGTGCATAAATATACATCCTTGGGAAAAAAAGGTTGATTTGACCTCTCTAGTTTCTTCAGACTTAGCAGGTGTGAAAGCATAAAAAATAAAAGGTGGAAAAGTTGAAGAAGAAAAAAGAAACTGGGAAATTTTGCAGATAATTCTATTTACTATAATAAAACATAGTGCTAAAAGATTGGCCTGTTTATTTTTAGCTTTCTCACTGAAATAATTAATGCAGAACTTAGCTCCTAGCATTTCCTAGGACCTGAGAATAAGAAATTATTCTTTCTATCTTGAATAAAATTCCATTTCACCTTACCCTAATTTTCATAACCAACCGAACAGAATTTTTTAAATATATGTTTCATAAAGATCAAATATTTATGCCCACAACTCAGTCATTTAACAAAATGAGGAGTTTAAATATTATGCTATCACCATTTAAGTTTATTTCCAAATATACTTGAGAAATACATTTAAACAATGTTTGCATCCACTCATCAAAAATTGAAGGGTTTCAATTGAAAACTACTTATTTTAGCTAAATTATTTTCTTTCCTGAACAGAAATAGAGGAATTGCTTATTAATAAAATGTGAAACAGTTATTCATATAAACTCCTTTTTAAAAACTTATTTTTGCTAATGGTACAACTGTACTTCTGGGCATTTATGTTTGAAACCTTAGAGTCACAATCAATAGATCTATCTTCTATATTTTGCACATCTCATCATGTTCCATGTCTTCTTGTCTTATACTTCAAAATGGCTCTTGTGTTTACTTTTTTCCTTCTACTCCACGTTATCTTAATTTAAGTTCTTCCCTCCATTTTACATTATGCCTTGTTCATGGAATATCTCTTGAGTAATTTTTCTACTTCAATTTTTTCTTTAATACAACCAAATCTTTATACTCATTCTAGAATTAATTTTTAAATTATTGATCCTATATCTTAGTTGAACACTTCCAATGTCACATTGACTACAAAAAAGCACAAATTTCATAACATACCTTCCAAAATCTACCCAGTATCTTTAGTTCCAGGTTTATCTTCAACTACTTCCACAACATAAATTATTTGTTTCAAAATCAATGTTTGTATTTCCTGAACATACATCTTCTGTATCTCCTTTACACAAACCCAGTCTCCCAACTACATGATAATGGCTTGCATTGTCCCAAATGGGGAAATCTGCTCAAACCTATTCTCCTTTTGGGATTTCCTCATTATCCATTTTATTATGCTATTTTTCCTGAAATGCCTTGTTCTGATATTATGTCTTTTCTGAAGTTTTCTGTAATAACCCAGACAGAAGATCTTTTCTACCTCCCCTGATCACTCATTGTACTTTATTTATGGGATTCATATAAGACATTATAGATAACTTTGGAGAGTAGGTGTCCAAACATATTTCCCTAAGAAATTACTAAAAACTTGTCTTTGTACATTATCAGTTACTATTCTTTGCATATAATAACCACAAATAATCAATTGCTTTAATATTATTGCAATGATTAATCCCGTTAGTTTATTCATACACATAAATAAATTAAATTAAATTAACTACCATTTTCACATATCAAGTTAACAAAAACAAACAGTGGCAATAATAGTTCCTTTAATATATTGTTGGTCAGATTATAAGAAGGGGGCTAAATTTTGAGAAAACAACTTGGAAAAAGATGCTATGCAATTAAAATTTTGTGCCTGGAAATTTAAGTTTAAAAAGGCATCTAGCCAGCATCTGCTGGCACTCCTCCTTAAATTTCTTCAAAAATAGAATAAAAAAAGAAACACATACAAACTGAAAAATAGAACCCAAACTCAACACAATTTATTTTATTGAATATAGAAGAAAATTATACTAATGGTAAGGCTGATAAAAGCATATAAACATAAAATCAATAAATTCCAGTTAGTTACACTATGCTTTATGAAAAGAAATAATAATGCCTATTAAAATCGGGTGGGGTGAACCTGTATCTTTCTCTAACCAGCTTCTCTCTGATTTAGAAGCACAAGCTGTATGTAAACTGAAAACTATGCAATTCCCACTTATTTTATTGGTGCTGTTAAAACTGTACAAGCACTAGCAGTACCTCTCTCTCTCTACATGTAGACAGACTGTCATTTCCAGAATAAACTCGGGGAGGATGGGAGATGGGGACAGGGCTGCTTGTAAGGAGCATCTACAATATGACAATCTTCTCCAAATAAAGCTCATACATGTGCTCAAAGAGACTAGCAGTGCGAGTATACATAAGATTACAATTTCCCGGAGCTTGGTTTACTCTGACTTAGGAACCTCAGGATTGGAGAAAAGAGACTAATAAACAGGGAATAGCATTTTGAGTACTCCAAGGCAGAACTGATCTCTAAACCATGTTATTCAGGCAATAGAAGAAATTTAAAACCAATGGGTAGTTTGAGTCACATGGACTTCTTTAGTAGAAGGGTGTGAGCATGCAGTTAAAAAAAAAAAAGCCTACTGGAAAGAAAACATGATAGAAGTCCTGAAAAGAAGAGAGGTGAAATATGGAAGGGTTGCTATACACAACAGAAAACACGTTGAAATAATACTTAAATTGTGAGAGATAAAACCATACATAAGGAAAAAGAACTGTTGAAATGCAAATGCTTTTCAAGAAAAAAATCAGCAATAAATAATTTTAAGAAAACACTCTTGTAGTAAAAAAAAAAAAAGGTTGACTATCTGAAAGAAATAAAAATAATCAAATATCCCACCAATTTGATAAAAATTAGTTATTATAAAATAGTTAAAATTAGATATATTCACATATTCTGGTAAATTAGAAAATGCAAATGAAACTAATACTTTTAAGAAAAAATATAAATTAGGAAAATTTTCATGAGAAGAAATGGGATCCTAAAGAACAATAATGTGGTAGTCTGACACTTTTATGGACCTCCAAAAATCATGCCTTAGGGCTACTCCATTCCTGTGGGTGTAAACCTATTGTAGGTGAGACCTTTGATTAGGTTACTTCTGTAGAGTGTGGCCCAATGTGGGTCTTAATTCTCTTACTGGAGTCCTGTATAAAAGGGATAAATACTGAGAGAGAAAGCCACAGGAGCAGAGAGCAAGCCAGAGGAAGCCATAAGATAAAGATGATGAGAGAAGGGAGAGACCAGCAGACACCACCATGTGCCTCGCCCTGTGAGAGAGGAGTCCAGGATTGCCAACATCCAGTCTTTGGGATAAAATATCACCTGATAATGCCTTGATTTGGACGTTTTTTTCAGCCCTCAAAATGTAAGCTTGTAACTGAATAAATCTCCATTGTAAAAGCCAACCCATTTCTAATATATTGCATTCTGGCAGCTTAGAAAAATAAAACAAATATTCACAAAATAAATGCACCCAAATGTTAGCAGTGATTTTGAGAAATGCTAAGAAGGAAATAAATAAGGACCTTTGATACAGAGTACAGGGGAGAGGGGCCTACTTTAGATGGAATGGTCAGGGAAGTTCTCTCTGAAGTTACAAGCTGGTGGCAGAATTATAGAATTATAAGCAGATTTTATTTTCTTATTTAGCATATTTTATTATTTTACATATTTTCAAATTTATATGCGGACAGTGAGAAAAATGTTATTTTAAGGATCATTCCCTCTGGTATAGTAATCACATTTTTTCAAATTCAAACTTTGGGAAATGATTCAAACTATTTTAAAATGTTTTTGCACAAATTTGTTTACTACTTTTTTGATAGCAAAATAAGAATGGTAACAAGGTTAATAGAGAAACAGTTTTATACTAAATGGCTCGGAAATGTTAATAGTTACTATGTTTGGATAACATAAATGGGTGTTTTTTATTATTTTTACTTCTTTGTAGTTCACCAATATACTACTATAAGTATTACTTATATAATCAGAAAATAGTGATACAAAATTTATTTCTGAAAAATAAAAATTCCCAATTAAAAATGGAAGTCCCCAAAAATGGGTGCAAGGGGTAGACACCTAAAATATGGTAATCTTTTAAGCTATCCAAAACCATTCCATTTTATCCAATTCATTTTTATTATATGAGCCTATGAGTTCTACATCAACAGAGTGCTTTTTCCTGAAAAGAAACAAAAATAATTTTTAAAAGAACCCATTTGCAAATATTAGTATATATTGGTAACAATGAAATTTGCCTAAGCCTTGTGTTCCTCAAAAGCAGAAATAGTCAAGAATCTCCACCTTTTTATTTTCTGAGAATTGGTTGACCATCAAAGGAACAACTGGTTATCTCACATTCCGAGATAAGACCCGCCTCTACCCTTGCTCAATGACTCAGATAAGACCCATCAGATCCTTCCTCAGGAGTTTGTTATAACTAAGGAATCCCTTGTTCCCTGGCTATAAAACTGCAGGCCTGGGAAGCGGCTGTGGCTCAATCAGTAGGGCTCCCGTTTACCATATGGGAGGCCCCGGGTTCGGTTCCCGGGGCCTCCCGGTGAAGGCAAGCCCGCCCGCACGGCGTGGTTAGCTGACCCAGCGAGCACAAGCAGCAAGGGGGGGGATAAATGAATAAATAAATAAAATCTTTAAAAAAAAAAATAAATAAATAAAATAAAATAAAACTGCAGGCCTTCTCTTTGATTTAACATGTTCCTCATTAATGAACAATTTTCACATTGCATTAGACTGAATAAAGGCACATCCATGGTTGTCTGGAACATTTTTGTCTTTTACTGTTTTGGTGCCATTATTCTAATTGGATTGGACCTTTTATTTGCATCCACATTTGCTCCAGCCAGGCAAAGAGGCCTCACAGAGCACTAAGCTCCATTCCTGACCATCTTTAGCAGTATCCCATGGTGAATCCAGCTCCTGAGATTGTGTTCTAGACTCTCCTCCCTTGTTAGCACAGGAAGGATTTCATTTTTATTATTTTTGAATTGTCACTTGATTTGGGTTCACAATTTGATCATTTGATGATCTCTGTAAATTGGACTTAATTATTCAGAGAGCTTTTAATTCTGTGGGGTGAATTATAACAGAGGATCTGGGTTGGTAGTCTTGTCTGATTGTCTATGTGTCAAGTTTGGCTCAAATCAATTAAGAATTTCATGCCCACTGGAAAGTGTATATATAGACTGGCAAGTTTCATATTTCTGTTTTTATGTTTAACACATGTCTGAAATTTTATAATTTAAAACTGAAGCTATAGGGGACGGATATGGCTCAAATGGTTGGGCGTCTGTCTCCCATATGGAGGGACCCAGGTTCGATCCCTGGGACCTCCTGGTAAAAAAATAAATAAATTTAAAAAATAAATAAATAAATAAAATAAAACTGAAGCTATAAACTTTCACTGAGTCTATCTGTATGTTTATAGCTCTAAAATTCAGAAATGTCTTTACCTCTCATTGTGGGGGTGTATAAAAGAAGAATGTCTTTTTTCATCTTAGGCATCCCTCTTTTAAGATTCCTGATTTCAAGATGGTTAAACAACTGACTTTTGTCATTTCTTCTGAACAGATGGGTCAAGTGGTTGGTTTTACAGGAACAAGGCCAATAGGAATCATTGAGAGACTACTTCATAGATCCACTCAAGAGGTTTATGATCACCTCTGAGTTGTTTTGGTGATGAATGATATTCATTCGTCTTGGACAAAAGAGGACACTAACAATGTTGGATTTATATGAAATCTATATTCTAAGAAAGCAGCAAGTTTGGAGAAACCTGTACACAACTAAGGCTCTTGCATGTTCCTAGATAAGACCCCTCTGCATCTTTCCTCACTATTCCTATAATACTAGCTAATGATTCCCTCTCTACCTGCCTCTTTAAAAACCAGCCCCCCTCCTTTTCTTTGAGATGTTTTATGCTAATGAACATTCATTCTATTGCAGTAGCCTGAATAAAAATAATCTCTTGAATTATCCAGTGCATTTGGTCTTTCACAATAGCAACTTAAAGTATTTACTTGAAATATAACCTCCTTATCAAAATAAATAAATTCATTTTTTTCTTTCTTAGTGGGTAAGCTAATCACTACATATCTCCTCTAAAAGAGCTTTTTTTCTTGCACAGATCAAGGTAGACATAGTATGTTCTTTGCTTGGATGATATCAAATCATCTAATGTAAAATGCAAACACAGAAAAAAGGAAAATAAGCACCATAGACCCTCTTTCTCTTGTCAAGTAGAGATAGTGTTTGCCAAGATGCTCTAGCAAACATAATCTCTTGTTTGCTTTGTATTTTCAAATCAGAACTTTCTGGAAAATATGTCAAGCTTGATGAATTCACAATTCAAAAGATTCTCTGCAAACCATTACCTTGAGGAATATATTTGGATAAGCTTAGTTCCTTTTAATGAACACAGAATTTGCCACTAAGACAGAGCTCTGATTTAAACACCCTATTAAGGCTTTATTCAAGAAAAGATTTTTGGTTTTTATTCAAGAAAAGATTTTCTAATTCGTTTGAACACCCTGGCACTTGTCATTTAGGCTCTGATGCTTATTTATTGCATGTTACCAGAACGGTTATGCACTAAGCTTGGATCCATCCAAAGTCATTTGTCCTAACAAGCCTTTAGTATATTTATCTCCACTACTGATTCCAAATGCTGTTAAGTCTGCAGCTTGATGTAGAAGGGGTGGACTCTTAGTAGAGACAAGGCTAGAATTTCCTATACCACGTATACAAAGTAAATTTTTATTATCTAACATTTTTGTCCATTCTGGACTGGAACAACAAAGGAAAGCCTGCAGTATTTTTCCCCTTAAATCAGTTCTTTTTTTAAAATTTATTTATTTTTTAAAGATACTTAGATTACATAAATGTTACACACAAAATGTAGGGATTCCCATAAGCCCCACCTCCCACACCTCCCACAACCTCCCACATAAACATTCTTCGTTAGTGTGGCACATTAATTGTAATTGATAAACACATCCTGGGGCTTTGCCATTAAGCATGGACCATAGTTCACATTTTGACCACACTCTCTCCCACACAGTTCTGCATGTTATATGATGATATAAAATGGCCTATATCTGTCATTGCAATGTCACTCAGGATAATTCCCAAGTCCCAAAAAAGCCCCTGTATTACAACTGCTTTTCCTTCTCCCTGCCCCCAGAGCCTCCAGTGGCCACTGGCTCCACATCAATGTTGTAATTTCTTCTATTGCTTGAATCACAATATGTCTATAGTAGAATACAAGTAAGTCCACTCTAGTCCATAGCTCTTAAATGTGAATGATAATAATGCCTCTGCTGAGTACATACAGAGGTTCTTATAACAATGCAATGAGATGATGCTGTGAAAAAGCATTTTATGGCCCCATTTTCAAGAAACCAAATAATATCATTTCAACTGTTAACCACTTTTTCGGTCTTATACAATAATTTTCAATGCAAATTCTGTACTTAAATATGGTCTAACCTTTTCCAATCTTGGATTTTGTATTTTCTAATTTTTACTTTTGCCAATGTCATATTTATGTTTAAAATGCTGAACTTGTCCTCTAAGTCTGCTTGAGACCCACCTCAAATCTTATCTCCTACAATAAACCAAAATTAGTGAATTGCCAATAAAATAATTTTCCAGAGGTAACTGCAATAGTTCCAGAGGGAACTATTCATGATTACATTTCTATAAAGGACAGTGAAAAAATATTAATTTTATTCAATTTTCATAAAATCTTCATGTAAAATTTTTCCAAATTGTTTTCATAAAGTCAGGTTTTTTTGTTTTCTTTTTAGGAATGAAATTTTGATTTGATAATGTTTGGTCCCCATACGTTGTATCAATTATACTGGCTGCTTTATTTTTAGTTATTTTTGTATTTATCAATATATAATATAAAATAGAATTGCTGTCTTATATAAAAATGGCACCTATCTGTCTTATCACTTTGTGCTCCACATTCTCTTCTTCAGTAAAAACCACTTTCAACTCTTTGTTGTCTTTTTATATTTACTTCCACATATTTAAATAATCTGATACCCTCTGTGCTTATAAATAAACACATATCAGCAATTTAAGTGTCAATGCTAGGATTTAAAAAACTATCTCACTTGATAAAAAATTGTTATAAGTCCTGTTTTGAGTCCTTAAAGATAAATTAAATACCCAAAAGGCAAAAGAAGATACTTTGCCACATTCACTGTCTTTGTCCTTGCACTTTCTTATTCAGATGGGAAAGGAATATTTTTCATATTACAAAGAGTAAGATATATTTTGGTTTGGATCTCCCTCTCTGAAATCTCCTATAGACCAATGTCCACAAGTCACCTTCTCCCTCCTGAGATGGGCCAAAACAAAAGTCGCCCTAGTCTTGAATCAGTTGTGTGGCCACAGGATAGGGCTGTGTTCCTGGGGGTGACAATGAGTAGTTAAAAGGAAGAAAAGGAAAAGAAGAAGAAAGTCTTGGCAAGGAATAGGCTTTCAAAGCATCACAGAATAGCTTTGCTGTCAAATGAGAGGGCATAGTGAAGAACATTTTATTCTGTTCTTTAGTTTCTGAATATATTCTTAATTAACTGATGGTAAGAATACATTCATCTTATTAAAACCTGTTTCTGTACATCCTTATAAACACCTCCGGGTTTATAATGCCTATGCCTAACTGA
This sequence comes from Tolypeutes matacus, assembly GCA_026826555.1. NCBI lineage: Eukaryota > Metazoa > Chordata > Mammalia > Cingulata > Chlamyphoridae > Tolypeutes > Tolypeutes matacus. The sequence goes on along the minus strand of JAKSZT010053766.1, from coordinate 7,288,833 downwards.
GGACACAAACACCCACTGACGAATTTTGTCATCTCCCAGTCTTCTTCACTTATTCCCAATCTTCTTTAAATTTTACTCTTCTTTTACCTGACTTGGCTTTGTGAACAACTGATCTTGAAGTAGAGGAGGTTTTTCTTTCCGTAACTCAGTTCTCCTTATTGCCCTGGGAAAGAATGTGTATCTAAATTCCAGGCCCCAGAAAACGACTCCCTTAGAGTGGATACTTGGTAAGCTCCCTGCCTGGGCTAATCCCCACCTGGGGTTGGAGAAATGGATTTTGTGTGTGATTTGGATATTTTCCCAGAATTCACCCTGACACAGATCTGGCCTTCTGGTTCCAAATTCAGTGATGTGACTACTTTGTTTACCTATGAGTAAGAGTATTTATTTAAGAGAGCATTTGCAAAAATTAGCCTGAAAGATTAAAATATTGGCAGAAGGAAGATTTGAAGGGAAATCTCATGGAGATATAAGATGGATTGTGCTTTTATTTTCTCAGAGTTCGTACTCCTCAGATAGGGTAAAGTCAGAGTTAGGAAAATATTCAATTTATAAATGAAGAGAAATGAATGAGACTTTATGATATTAAAATGACTAATAAATTAGAAAAATTGATACTGAGTCCCAGTCACCTATATTGGTCAGCATATTTAAAAAGTCTTGTTCCTCCTCAATAAAATTCCAGCTTGTTCTTAAGGAGGTAAGCAAACCTGGCAAGATCTACTTACCACTGTCCCTAGATAGTCAATAAATTCATGGAAAGCTAAATATTAGCATAGTCAGCTATCATAAGTTATATGTTTTTGAGAAGTCCTGAAATTCTAGGCAGACCCGAGTTGACAAGGCGAAGATGAATCATGTCTTTGCTAAAGAAGGACAACATAGCTGGAGCATAAAACTGACACGTGGTATGGGCTTATTCAAGAGTGTTGAGTTACTAATGAAAAGGGCTAAGGGGCATATGCACAGCAGCAGAAGTATAAGAATATCCATTGCAGTATTATTCACAAAAGTGAAAACCATGAACCAAAGAGAGAATGGATAAAAAAAAAAAACACTGTAGATTTACACAATGAAATATTATACAGCATTTGAAACAAATGACCTACAATAATAAAAAATATGAATGAACCTGAGCAATATTCTTTTAGATAAAAATTATTCACAAGTTGCTGTACATAGCATGATACTCCATAATATACTCTATAATAACCTATACTTTTTAGAAATGAATATAGATTCTCTAAAACTATGCAAAAAGGAAATTAAGGGAATTATAAACACAGAGCTCAAAATCATACTTACCTCGGGTGGAGATGAGATGCTTACTTGAGGAGAATGAGAAGTGGAAACATATGCTTAGATATAGGTTATTGTCATAGTTTGAAAATATGTGTGGATATGGGTTCCTGAATAATTATTAGATTATTAAATATAACTAATTAACTAAATTAACCAAATCAACGTGGCCTATGAGTGGACCAATGATAGTAGTGTGTCTTGAAGAAGGAATTGGCAATAATCCAAGTTGGCATAAGATCTAATTGAAAAGTAGAGGGATAATGATATCAAATTTTCAATTCCACTCCTAGCAGTTAGCTTCTCTGTAACTGAAGCTGTGAAACACAAACACCAAACAGTCTTTCTTTGATGTTAAGTGAAGAATTTGAGTCATTTTTTCCTATAGCAAGACCACAAGAAAAGAGTATTCTAAATGATATCTCCACCTGAAGTCTTTTTGAAAGGTTCACAAATGTCTGGATTTTAATTTCAATTAAATGTATAGAAGGATTATTCCATAGGGTTCTCCTTTAACATCCCTTACTTTAGTATAACTCTTAGTACATGAAGAATATTGGTTCATTAATTTTCTAATTTATGAACTGATAGCTCAATCAACACATGAATTTTTATTCTGCCAAGAAATGGGAACAATAATCTTAGATCCACACTGGCCAATAGATTAGTGTAGAGCCACATTTGGCTAACAAGCACTTGAAATGCAGCTCATCTGAATCATGTGCAGTAAGACATGATTTAAAAGACTTATCATGAACAAAAGAGTGTAAAATATCTAAATTTTATATTGATTACCTGATGAACGAAAATATTTTTTATATATTGAGTTAATAAAATATATTAAAAGTAACCTCATCTGTTTCTGTTTTTTTTTTTTTTTTTTAATGTGGCCACTACAATATATAAAATTTAATCTGAAGTTCACATTATATTTCTACTGGACGCAATGCTGGTCTACATAGAGCAAATGTCCTAGTAACTACTGAGTCTTCTTTAACTAGGAACTTACTGCTCTGTAAGTGAGATAAAGAAATAAGGAAGATTCTGCTTCCAAATCTGAGTTGCAAAAGCAATTATTTTATGAACACCTGAAAATCATTCCTAGAATATTTTACAGTCAGAAGGATAATCTAGGGATTGAAACTAATTCCTCCAGAGAGAATAAAAGGCCTTAATGACTCAAATTGGGGTGAAATTCTTTATCCCCCATTATTTGGGGGTAAAGCTGGAGTGAAGTAAATTGTGAAAGTAAATTGTGAAAAGATAAGATATTCATATATGGACATAATTAAAAAGTTAATATATGTTAACCTGATGTCAAAGAATATATTAGAATAAGTAATAAAAGAAAATTAATAATTATAATAAAAATAATAAAAGACAAGTCCCTTATTTTTAAATTGCTAAAAATAACAATGAATGATCTGGGCATTTTATATGACAAAAAAGAGTATTGTTGCAGGAAACAATTTCAAAATGTCAGCCTCCAAGTCTGAACTCCCCAGCAGAAGTCCCAGGTGGGAGAATGTAATTTAGAAAATGCTTAAATCTCAACCTCAAACCACTGAGCACACAGGCACACATCAACACAAGCAAACACGTATAATTCTTGGTGAGTTGGAAGGACCCCAGTCAAGAAAAGTTGGGTCAGCTGATTCTCAGTCAAGCCAATTGTGTACAATCTCCACAGTCCATCAGCACTTAATCCCTTCTCTAAGACTTTCAGTGATTTTCTGTTGCTTACAAGCTTAGTACAATCTTCCAGCCCAACATTCATCATCAAATACAGTGCTTTGTTTGTGACTTACTTCTGTGTACATCTTACAAGAAAACGATGCTTCCATCAAAATGGACAACACTAATGCTCACAAACTTGAGCTCCTTTTCTCCATCTTCCTTTGAGCCACTTCCACCTCCACCCACTCAGAAGAGCAAAGTGTCCAAGGCGTGGTGAGGAGTGAAACTTCAAATTGCTGTCCAATATTCTTCCACCCAGAAGTTGTTAAAAATCCTTCTGATATACCCTACTATTTCCTTTTTTTGTAATCCAAAGAAAATTAATTTGAATTTACTAATGACAATTATAATTTTGAGTTTTTGATTGTAATGATTTTTACATTTATTATTCCAACCATTAAACTGAAATCTCTATGAATCAAGTGAACATGATTGTGTTTTAACAGAAGTTATGCAGCAAATATTCTTTAAATTAAACATATTATGCCATTTAGTGAAAAAGCAATGCAATTTTAGGTTTAGTTTTTATATAATCAAGTAAATACTAAAAAGATTAGTTTTGGAAAGAGCTTCATACCCATGTATACTCATTTAGCTTATTTACCAGGGCATCTATCTAGTTTTCAAAATGATGGTACCCATCAAAAACTTACTTCAGAACTGGCAGCTTTCTCACTGGAAGCACCTCTTAGTCTCATTTGTAATTGTTGACCTGGCACTGTTTAAAAAGTAAATCATGCAACAAATTATTTAAATGCATGTCCTTTGGTGTTTCATCTCTACCTTTTCATCTAATCCTACTGAAAAAATAAGTTTTAATTATATTCATGCACATTACAACCATTAGAGTTAGAAAACCTTTTGCCCACTCTATTTCTCTATTGTCTTCAAAAAAATTCAAAGTGTTTCTGTTTTAAACTATTCTCCAAGTCTAATTTTCAGTCATCAATATTCCTTCAGTGATTAGATAATATAAAACCTTACTCTTCTCAAAGAACTTTTAAAATTTCAAACTGCTGTAAATTCCAAATTAGAAGATATTTATGGCCCTTAGGGAAACTTGACCCAAATACAGTGTTTGTCTCTAGATTCTCAGGACTCATTCCTAATAAAAGAGATTCTTTCACCACAAAACCTCCCTACTTTGTTTTCATGAAAACTAGATGATGAGTAGAGTTGCAATCTTTATTACTGCTTTTTCAATTGCATGTACCAGGATTTCAGGGAATTGCCAGCAGGACGTAGGCCTGCAGCAGTTCAACTTCTCCGGGTTTTTGTTTCTCGCAGGGTTTTCCTTGAACCAACTTTCCACCCTTTTCCTTTAAATTTTTCTTTCTTTTTTTTCTCCTCAAATAATTCTTACATCCAGTGTAAAACAATATTGCATTTCATGCTCGCTTGCTGCTTCAGGTCTAGTAACCACATTTCTTATGAACCGTGTAATAGTAAAAGTCAGACTCGTTGTTTGCATTTGAAGTGAAATGGTTATTGCTCATGACTGAGGTGTCACAAATTATTTTTGCCTCTGATCATGTCACACATAATAAAACAAGTAACACTCAGTCTAAAACACAGATTGACTCACAACATTTACCAAGGGCTGTCTTTTTATGTAAGATTTACAGCTAACACAGAAAAATAAATATGAGTAATTACTTGCTCCTTCAGGTTGAAAAAAAAAAATGCAATTAAAAAAAAATCTACCAGTTTAAATACATATACTAACCCATATCACATCATATACATATGCACATATACACCTACACACAAGCACACACACTCATACACACATGCACGTTTATATATCTAGGTTTTTAACAATGTTGTGACTGCCGACATGATTAGAGTTTTAAAAACATTAAAGATACACTGTGAGTTATATATGAACTAATCCATCATAGAATAGGAATAAAGTAGTAGTAGGATAGAATGAGATGAGAAGTACAAACATGTAAATAAATATGGATCAATAATAACAGATATGGGAAAATGAAGAAAGTGAAAACTGAGAAAATGGATAAAGAGACACAAACATACACAAATGAAATCTTGCATTCATTATTTAATATTTTTGAGGAGGGGATATGTACTACTTCCACAATAATAGAGTAGCTCTTAGGATATCCAGCATATAGGGAAAGATTTTATTAGATTTGATTCTTAAACATAAAATAAAGTATAGGTAATTGTAAAAAGAGTAAAATATCTTTGACACATACTCCAATAAAGCAGAGATACGTATATTTAAGAACCTACTAAATATCATGTTATTTTGTTTTTAATACAATACTATTTGAAAAATACATGCTGAAGTCATAATCAGACATAGTGGTGATATTTGATTGTAATTAAATCGGTGTTTTTAGAGATTTTCTTAGATCATGAATAGCAATATAGAGCAGGAAAAATGTAGATAAATTAACAACTATTTTGTAGAGTAATTTGCATTTGGCACAAACAATCACTCAAATTGTTTCCCCTAATGCTTTGGGTGACGATGAAACTTCAATACTACTTTTCTAGGTTCCTTTGGATGAATATAGGGTTCATTATTGTCGCTGAGAAATGTACCTTAGAGCTTTGAATCAATGATACTAGAGAAAAAAGAGTTAGCAAGTTTTATCTGACAAGAGATGTACCTCTTCCATATCAGAAATGAAATTATATATTTTTACCTGTGAGAAAGTTTCAGAAAGGAAATGTTTTGCCTTACAAGCTGATACGGAGCTGGAAAGCTAGTTAATCCAATTTTAAAAAAATCTATGTATGGATCCTCTGTACACTAACCCACTGAAGTGATCAAAATCTCTCTTGGAACTCATTCAGGGAAAGGAAATGGTTTCCTTACAGAATAAACATATCTTTTGCTTACAGCCATATTAGCTAGAAACCCTTTTTTGGTAAATTGATTCAAATGTTGTTTCTAAAAAATATGAAAATTCAGGTTTTTAAAAAAATTTTCCAGTAGTGGCTTACCTAGTATTTTTGACACCCAGAGTACATAATTTTTAGAACAACTTCTTTTATATGACAAAATTATTTTTAGTAGTAATCATGAAGTGATAAAAATGGTAATGGCCAGAAAAAATATGGAGAAAATTTCTTTCATAGAACTTCACATTTGGTATTATATAAAAATGGAATGAAAATATTATAGTATAAAAAGGCCAACTTACACCTATTTATAGATCTATTGTATTAATGACTAATAACCATAATTTGTTTTTGAGCTTTCACATTTGTAAATTTGTCACTATCTCTGTCAAAACTGGATTTCTTCACATATTCAAGTTCAATAGGCAGTATAGATAGATTTTTCAATTTTTTGTCATTCATTGTGATGAAAGAAGGCTTTTTATTAATTTCAATTTTGAAAGCTTTTTTTCACATTAAACCTCAGATTTGCAAATACTTAGAAAAGTAATGTTAAGTTTAGAAAATAAGGATAAGTTTGGCAGAGGTTTATGAAAATTTAATTTCAGATAAATTGCAAAAATTAAAATACAGTCCATATTTTTTGTTTCTTTAGGTTCCATTTTAGCAGCTTAAAAATGTCCCAAACTTTTAAGGACAAATGAAAACTCCAAGCTGTCAGAACAACAGATTTGAAGTAACTCAACTTCTGTTTCTTAGTTTTACAATTACTGTGCTGTGATTACATATAAAAAAACCCTTGTTTAAACACAAGAATATGTGGTGCCACAGCAATTGGAGACCAGAGCTGCATCTGAGTCAATCGCCATTGATTCTGAATGCTTAAGAAATTATTTTCGAAAGGAGCCTGACTCTGCACATTTCAGATTTTAAACTGTGGATTTTCTCAATTAATTTTGATGTAGTATTCAATGTTTCTTAAAGGATTAAGTAATAAAATTATATTCATTTGAAACCTACTTGCATTATCAAAACTCAGCAGTAATGACAGGGAATGTTTAGAATTTACACTAACAAAGATTTCTTCAGAGAGGAGTATTTTATCATTGACATCACTTAGAATTGCCAGCTCAGGGTGATAATGATCGTTTTTAAATTTTCCTCTGACCATGTACTGCATTATTGCCTGCATTTGGTGCCTACCGCTCCCCATCCCTTCATTTGTATACTGTGCTATCAAGTTGTTTTTGGGCAAAGCGAAACATTCTCTTTGGTTTTGGCATACTTCAACCACTTATCCTAGAACAACAATCTTAATCTATACCATTCTGAACCTGGATGCCTTCTGCCAATTCATATAAGGTCTTCTAATTCATATGAATAATAATTGGGTTGCTGGTGAATTTTTTTCTGTACTTGACCAAAAATTATAAAATATTGAGTACTTTAGCATAGAATAATAAATCTATAAAATGCCATGTTATTACTAATACAAACAATATCATTTATAGCTATTTATTAAATGAAACCTTTCCACCATAGTCCTAATTAACAAATAATCACAGGGAAGTAAAAGGAATCCCTATTATTATGTTAAAAAACACCAATCCATTCTTGAGTTCATTATGACTCATTTCCTTCATTTCTAATATAACCTAAATCCATCAATATTTTATATTTCTTTTCCTTTTTGGCCTATTTTTGGGTGCACCTAATTGTGATTTCCTTATGAGTACCAATAAGATGAAGTATAGTAAAGATAAGAAAATAGTGAAGATTAGGATTCAATGAAATATAAGATAAAAATTATAGCTTTGTCTGCAAAATTATTTTTAAATGAGATAGCATTTTGTAAATAACTTCTAGAATTGAGTGTGGAATTTTAGCAAAGAACAACATTCAAGAGTATAGATATGTAGAAGTCTAAGACTGGAAAATGTCTTAAACATAATCTAATAAAATTTCCTAAATTTAGATGAAAAATTGAGATCTATTTAGGTTAGATGGTTTTGGAGTTATAGTAACCTATATCTGAGTTATAAGTTTTACCATTTACTCAACGTGTGACTAGGCAAGGAACTTAAGTTAACTTCAATGAGCTTTTATTTACTCATCTGTAAGTGCTCGGAAAATAACAAATCCTACTTATGAAGTTGTGAGGATTAAATGAGGTAGCACACATAAAGCAGTTTTCCACAAAGCTTGGCACAGATATTTTCTACTGAGAAGAAGCGAAAGGCTGCATGGAGGTTTCATTGCATACCAGTTCAGGGGCAGAATGTCCTGGTTTGAGTCCTGGCTCCAAAAATTAGTCTTTTGTGCCTTAGTTTTTTATTTGTAAAATGTGATAATAATATTGTTCACTTCACAGGGCTTTTAAGAAGCATAAATGAGTTAGAATTTGAAAAGAACTTAAAATAAACATTTTCTGATTGCTTATAAAATTTTAAAAAAAGTATATATGTTTACTACTATTACTATGACACTCTTTAATATGACCTACTTTAAAATGCCCAGTGTGAATGAGTGAAGCATATTTTTTTCTGATTTAAAACTAGAGAAATTATTATTATTAAGCATTTTCCTCGGTAACAGAGAACTGAATCCTATGGTCCTTAAAAGCAGTGTAGACGAGTGTCCTGATTAAGGCTCGCATAGATCTGAATACATAACATACAGTGGAGGGCAAAGATACATGCTTTTCTTTCTGGTATCCTCTGAGGTACAATGACAACTGAAAGATGGAATGAATTTCTTCTCTCTCTTCTTTAAACCATGTGGAACTTCAGAAGCATTCTCCAAGACCCCCTAATTCATAGGAAGATTTTACTTGTTTCTTGAAATCATCTGCTCTCCTCCCAATGCCTAACTTATAGTCAAGGAAGACTTCTGGGATAAGGCAGAATAGAGCACCTCATACTAAAAACAATTAAAGAATGACTTGAAGGCTCTGAAGAAGTTTATCAGCTGTGACAGTTTCTCCCCAGGAGACACTTGTCAATTACTACAGCTGTTAGTGGTTGTCACAATTGGGGGTGTTCCACCAGGGATACTGCTAAACAATGTACAGGACAGTCCCTACTTCCTCGTGCCCCTTCTCCCTGCCAGAATATAAAAAGAATTACCTGACAGAAAAGGTCAATTGAGCCTACTTTGCTGTGGAGGAACAGCTTGAATTTCTTAATGTACTTCATTTCAGAGGATTCCTAGTTTCATATGGTTATACAATACATATAAGTATGTTTGTTTAAATTTGTGTGCCAACATTTCTAATATTACTCACTACTGATGAGGAGACATTTCCTAGGATACTAAAAATAGCTTGTTGGCAAAGATAAACTGACTTTAGTACTGTTATTTTAATCAGGAAATGTTCTTTCTGCTAGTTATTATCACATAATTATGCACATTGTATATGTAAAAAGTATGCATGTACATTTGAAAATACTGTAAAAATATTTGCTCTAAATATATACCAGCACTTTCCTATATTAGAACTGTAAACAGGCTGTAAAATAATATTTATAAAATATGGAATCAATGTATAGGGCCAATAAGGTGAGAAACACTGGGTTTTGAGGAGAAAATCTTTTGGCAAAGTCATTGGTTTTTATTTTAAAACATTTAATAAGTAAAGAGGCTATTTTTCTTTTGTTTAATAACATATATATTCTGTACTTTTCCTTTCAATATGGGTTATTAATATTATTATTATTGTTATTATTATATTAAAGTGGTACACACTTAGAGTCAATTAAAAGAGTCAAGTGGTCTCTGACAGTTTTACTCCCACACTAGTCTCAGTCCTTACAAGTCACCACAACTACTTCTATTTTAAGTTTGTCTGTTGGTTGCCAGCATAGCTTTATTTAAATGCTTATGCCTCTAATCCTTTCCCGTGAACTTTTTATTTTCATAAATTTCAATCCCTCCAAAATAATTGTGTGATGAACATCTATTTATCCTTCACCTAGAGTCTGTAGTTTTATATTTTATCACATTTACTCTCTTTCTCCCCACAATCACATATAAAAATGTGCACACGCATACAAACACACACACTCAAACACACACACTTCTTAATGCAAAATTAATTGAATTTAAGTTCCAAATATAAGCTTCACTGCCCAAATGCATCACCATGGATCTCCTTGTGTACCATGCTCGTCCCAAGAAGCTGAGAATTGGTATATTGATACTATCTCATATACAATCCATATTTACACATTACTTGTACAAAAAACACCATTTATATATGTTTTTTTCTTTTTACTTTTCAAAGACCTAATCAAGGACTACACAATACATTTGTTTTTTTTTTTAAAGATTTTTATTTATTTATTCATTTATTCCCCCCTTGCTGCTTGTGCTCGCTGGGTCAGCTAACCACGCCATGCGGGCGGGCTTGCCTTCACCAGGAGGCCCCGGGAACCGAACCCGGGGCCTCCCATATGGTAAACGGGAGCCCTACTGATTGAGCCACAGCTGCTTCCCTACACAATACATTTGTTTGTCAAGTATCTTAAGCTTCTTTTAATCTAGTTCAATTACTCAGCACTTTTTTATGATATTGATATTTATGATGAATCTAAGGCAGTGATCTATGGGATTTGCCTGATTGTCTTCTCCTGATTCAATTAAGGATAAACAATTTAAACAATTTAGTTAGGTCATGCTGTAAGCTTCCAGTTGCATTATCTTGGATATTACCGAGGTGATGTTGTATATACTTCCAGTTGCATTGTCTCAGTTGGTAATACCCAATTTACCCAAGTTTGTTCACATGATTCAAGTAGTGTCCACAACATTTCTTTAATGCAAAGGTATCTTTTAAAATTTGAAATTATTAAACAATTTGTGATGTGGCATTTGTGACTGTTCTGCTTCTTAACTTTTCACCAACAATTTTAGCTTCCATTGATGACCCATGTCTGAATCAAGTATAGTACTAGTGATGAAAATATGGTAATTTTCTAATTTCATCTCTCCTACATATATTCGTTGGCATTCTTCTGTAAAAAACTCTTTCTCTTTTCTTCCTCTCTTTTAAAATATTATTATGGGCTTCTGGTTTTTTCAAATGTGTTATAATTCATTATTTTGGTATTCCTTTTCAGGCTCAATTCACCCCAAATTTGGCCATTAGTATAACCTCTTCAATCTGGCTTCTGTGTCCATGGGATTATATCCCCACCAATATTTGAGTGATCCCTTGGTTCGGGCTGTCCTAGGTTTACCTTGTACTTTTCTCCAGTCTTGGTTAGAATTAGCCATTCTTCAAGGAGCTCTAGTTCTTTTTAGTGTGGGATGGTAGTTGGAAATTTGCAAGTAGACACTCCTAGGCATCTTTGCCATACAAGTCTAGAAATATAAAGAAGAAACATCTTGATTTGTATTAACCCTCATTTCAAGTCCTCAACAAGGGGTTCTTCCTCATTTATCCTATTTAATGCTTACATTTCTTTTTCCCACCATGAATATTCTGATTCCCAACAATACCAATGTTTACTCATTTGCTTAATTTTTTAACTCACATCTACATACACAGAAATAAATTTCAGAATTACATACCACAAATACTGATTATCAACAAGACTACAAAGAAATGTTCAACATTTCTTAGCAGTTTTTTCTTTAGAAAAAATTCCATTAAGAATGTGCAGGGTAATGTATTTAAAAGTTATTTGAATTGATTCTTTTTATATTGGATCTTGTTATCAATTTGATATGGATTTAAATGAATTTGTTTCTGTTTAAAATCAATTTTTAAGGTTTTGTTTTTTTCAACTTTTTAATTACATTATAGTTTTTAACATATAAACCATATGCCTGATTCAAAACTCAAAATATAATTAGAGAGTTTTCATATTTTTTTCTATACTTTCTATACCATTGCCATGTTTGTTTTGTTTTATGTTACTGCTGCCAGAAGTCTATTGCCAACCATATTTCTGTTTTGTAAGTGTCTTTCTTTGCCTGGAGGCTTACATGATTTTTTTTGTCCTTAGCTTTAAAGTCTGATAGTTTTACTAGGGGATGGATTTGAAAATTCTGAGGCAATATACCCAAAGTATACAATGGCCCTTTCAATAAATAGGTACAGACTTCCTTTTATTATTCCAAAAAGTTTACATCACTCTCGATCTTGAGTTATCACTTCAAACAGAATGGATTTCTTAATATGAAATAGTTTCCCCTCTAATGTCTTATCCCTTGAGTGAGTTTTATTTTAAATATATATTATTTTTGTTATTCTATTAGTTTCTTTATATTATTTCATGCCTCACGTAAATTTGATGGTATTTCTTTCCTCTCTCTTTAATATAAGAAATTAACATTTGCACAAGTCATTCTTACTGATCCTTTTCTGCATCGTCTCCATATCTTTGCATCATTTAATTGTATAACAGTGGAATTATGTTATGTAAAAATTGTGTATTTTTTCCAAAATATCTCTAAGCTAATTCTATAATTTGAAAAAATATATTTGTATACTTGATTAAGCATTAATAACCAGCAAAAAGAAACCAAAATTTTGAATCAATGATGTTATTCACTAAAGAACCAAGAAAGGGTATTGGGCATGTAATGACTGAAAGAGATGCTGGGCCATTAAAACTGTGTCATTGAAGGACAGTATTCTGGGCATCAAATTCAAATATGTTCTCTGTTGTTGCAACTATAAATTAATAAAAATATTCCTATGTTTTAATTTGTTTTACTAGAGAGTTTAACTTGATTAAAATTAAAGCAAATGATTGGATGTGGCAGCTTTATTTTTATCATTCTATCTATTGAGTGGAATCATTTCCTTTCTCCTTCTAAAATATATTTATGTAGGAATCTTTTGAATTCCTATTCTAACTTGGAACAAAGTTTATCTAGGCCTGTTCCATAACCTCCACCCTAAAAGTTCTTTTAAATGCACTCCTGTTTAAGTAAAATTTTAAATTATATGTTTTTCCTTTTTGGAATCCTTTTAGTATTGAGTATGTTTTCACAGCAATTGTACTTGGGAAATAAAGTTTTCCAGGACTTGCATGTCTGAAATAGACTTACTTTATACTCACCACTGATTGCTATAAAATCCTATGCTTCAAATGCTTTCCCTTAGACTTGAAATGTAATACTCCATCGTCTTCTAAATTTTAGTATTGCCAATTAAAAAATCTCCTATGAATCTCATTTCATTCCTTTGTAATTAGTGAAGTTTTTTTTCAAGAAAATTTTAGGATTTTTTTTTATCTTGATGCTCTAAAATGTCTTATAGAGGTTTCTAGTGTAAGTCATTTTTCATTTATCCTGCTTCACACTGAAAAGGGCCCTATCAGTTAGTTTATCTATTACTACAACAACTAGTACTACTACTATTATTTATTATTACTACTGTTTGTTTATCTTCTTATCTTTATGGTTGGTTTGTTTTTTTCTGGAACTCCTAACACATGATTTCCTTGATTTATTCGCTTTGTATTTTTAATTTCTTTTTTAAAAACTTATCTCTTTTTTTCTTACTTTCTCTTCTTTTTTTTCTTTCCTACTCTTCTTTCAAGGAAGAACAACTTGATATTTATCATATAGTTATTACTCTCAAAATCATATTAAAACGTCCAAGAACATTATTTTAGTCTCCTTGATTACTGTTCATCATTTTCTGTTCTTGTCTGTAAGTGTTGTATGGCTCTTGGATTTCTTTAAGATATACTTCTTATTTTCTTCTATCCCCCAAGTTATCTCTGGTTTGTCTTTTATTCTTGGCCATTTTCTTTTCAACTATTAGTTTTTCTCACATGTCTAAGAATACCTGAGTGTCCATTTATAATTATGAATGAAAGACTGGGTTGAGTCTTATGGGTAGTTGAATTGTATTTCCTCTCCTTTACATTTATAAATTTGTTGCCTATCTATTATCTGTTGAATGAGATTACTGAGAGAAACTTCTATTATGTGCATGGGATGTGCTTCATTTCAGAATAAATTCCAAGAAGCAAGCTGGTAAGTTTCCTGACATGATCTCACACCACAACTTCCCAAATCAAAATCTGAAAGAGTCCCCTAAGTCCACAGGACTGGAGCTTTGGCTCTCCTCAAGCTAACTGTTGCTGCTATTATTATTATTTCAACAGAACAGAAGTTAGCTTGTGCCTAACTCAGGAGTACTATCTTATTGTCAATGGCTTTACAATCATGGGCATCAGGGAGGGAGTGTACTCACAGTGACTAACTTACACATAGTCCTCATACAGTTCTTCAGAAAATACCTTCTTTTTACTCTCTTTATCCTATATGGCTTAGACATATAGAAACAAATTTAGAGATTCTCTGCCTCATAAAGAGTAAGTCCCATCTTTGCATCAGCCTTCTATTCAGGGGATCCCTGTTTTATGATTTATATGTAATTTAATTACAGTCATTTTTTCACTCTTTTAGAAAACTATTAAATACTTCACTCAGTTATAGGCACTTGACAAATATTGGCATTTGTTATGTATTTATTCAGTTTTGCATATGTTTACCATTATTTCAATAGGCTTTTGGAAGAGGAAAGGTTAAAATGTGTATTAAATTTTCAATTTTGAGTTAACTTTAAAGACTTTATTTTCCAGCTTGCATCTGAGTGGGTCTATTATTTTTTACCTCCAAAGTTATTTATTTTAAAAAGCTTATGCATCATTTCAAATGTCTTCTTACCCTATGTCTCACCATCTTATCTTTGAAAGATAGTGAACATGAAGGAGAACTGTATTTTTATGGCTTTCTAAAGCAGTACTTTCTTATGACCTTAGAATGATTAAGAATGAAAAAGAAATTTACAATAGCCCTTGTGTAAACATAATTGTTCTCTTTAAAGCTTTCAAGAATACCATCAAATTCATACTTTTTAGTTCTGAAGCACTATAAAACTTGCAGAAAAGTCATATAAAAACAATATTAAAAATTTTTCAGAGAAGCCTGTGGACCTGGGCTTTATTATCTTGCTCTTACATGTTGATTAAAACAGTATGGAAATGCCTGGTTTGTTAATATGTATTGGTTCTAATGGAGTCTTCATAAATAATGTACAGTTGCTCCAGATAAAGAAATAAACATGGGAAATGACATCAGATCAGCACAAAATACAATTTAGTTTATTTTATACTTGTGAAAGAAGCTTGGGCACAATAAAATTGTTATTTTACATAATGTATGTACAAGATCTTAATACAGAAGATGTCATTGTTGTAAACATCATCACTTATTGATCAAAATAGATTAAATAGATAATATATGACATAATTTTTATTGATATACATAATACTATGTTATATACAGAAAAAGAGTATTTTATCACTCAAGTATTATAAGGCAAAAATTAAATTGAAAATAAAAAACCTGTATTGAACTTTTCATTGTAAGAAGGAAAATTAATTTGCAAATATAGTTCAATTATTTCATAATTTATTTTTTAAGAACAAAGATTGCTCTATATAAAATAATAAATATGGAAAATCAAACTGGATTAATTACAAAATAAAATTTGGGTTTTATACTCTGGAAAGAGCTACTTCTTAGGAACAACAAAGCTGTTATGTTAGACATTCAGGGAATTCAACAAGGAAGATATAATTTTAAACATCATCACATATTGACCAAAATGGGGTTACATTTTCTGAATAGTCTAAGTTTAGCAATTTTTATAGTTTCCATATCCATGGAAACTATAAAAAGTAAATAGTGACTTGATTATACTGGTATCCTTGGTTAAGTAAGATGATGCATGTCAGCAAAACTGTCAAAAGCTGTTTCCTTCCTCACAAGTTTACCAATATTAATTCACATAAGTATGTTCTGACAGTTAAAAGCAATTTCATGCCTAGAAACCACCACTGCCTGGAGAATTATCCTTTGTTGTCAGGTCCCTTTTCATTCTCTCTGTTCTATTCTTTCATAATTAGCTTGCTAGAAAGACAACAAAATAAAGGAAGGCAAAGCAAAGCAATACTCATAATTGCAGAAATATTCATCAGTATTAGGATTTGTAGCCTCATACATATTTTACCATTCCAATTCAATAAAAAAGTGGCAATTATGTGACAATTGAGCATTTTTATATGGGAGCAATTATCAACTGATGGACTCACTGATAAAGATAAGACAATATATGTTTTTACTATAACCCTCAAAGGTGACTTTCATGACATTTGTGAGTACTGTAAGCACTTCCAGGAGGTCAACCTAGTATTTTTCTATTGGTAACCATTCACCAGTTAGAATTGCTTCTATTCCACTGCTATTATTTGCAACCATTTCAATTGGGTGTGTATGTGTGTTCATATGCATGCATATATTTGTGTATTTTGTATCTATATCTGTATATAATTTTGCCTCTGACATACATTATACTTGTTCTTTGAAGATTATTGTGACCTGAGGAAAGAAACCTGGGCTGGGATTTAGTAGGCATAGTTTCTGGTCTTTTCTCTATAACTCAAAGTCTTTAAAAGGAAGGTTTTGGTTTTGATAAATCTCAGGTCCCTATCATTTCACACACTATATAATATTTTATACAACTTCAACAAAATACAAATGTTCCTGCTAAGTTTGTCTAAATTCCAAAAGAACTACCATAGAAAACTCCTAATATTTGTGTGTTTTTAGCTTTACTTCTGCTCATCTTATAGAATCTTTCCAGGCCTTTTTTTTTTCTTTCCCTGAAAGCATATGCATCAATCATTATTTTTTGGACAAAAATGCATAAAGTGATTTCCCCATATCATAAATATAAACTTGTTATTTAAAGTTATATATAGCCATGTAATTATATATTTTGTCTTATGTCATATTTTTATACTTTTATTTCTTTTTAAAAATAGATTATTTTTATTTCCTTTGTTGTCCTCTCTTTGCCTATATAGACTATTTTATTTATTTTTTATATATAATTTTCAAATGGTGGCAGATTTACAGATGCCTCCCTATAAGATGATTATGTTATTGCTGAGGAAATTTACTTCAACTATACTCTCAGGAACTAGGGGAATATCAGGACAGTTTGGTGCCCCATTAAGCTTACCTGTGAATCAGATTATGGCCAAAATCCCATCTATCTTTTCATTCTCTCTGTTTCATAGGGGCAAGACCTTACAAATCAAGGTTAACACAGAAACATTAGACAATAACCCCTAAAGAAATGGATATTTAACTCTCTTAATTACATAGTTACACAAGTGAAGTTTATGCAGCAACCTTTTTACAAAAATGCAAACTTCCCTAAAAATAATGCATATTAAAAAAATAGTGTAAAGAGACATCCCATAAAGTGGCAGAAAACATTTTTAAATCATATATCTATTAACCATCTTGTATCTAGAATATGAAATAACTTGCAACTCAAGAAAACAAAATGATACCAATAACATGTAAAAAAATGTGCATGACTAAAGCTAAAATCATTAAAAGAAAAATTCTGGAAGGAACTTTTCTTAAAGTTCAAGTATATCTTTTTTGAGTACAATATCTCATTATTTTTCAGTTCTACACATTGTTGGGAGCTTTCAAGACTGAATTACACAACAATATGCTTTATTCTTTTACACAGCCATTCTTCCTTAGTAGTTATGAGGAGCCCAGGGAGATTTCAAAAATTTATTAAACCATTAGGTTACCATTGAGAATATATTGAACAGTATTATTTATACTAAAAAATAGGATTGGCGGGAAAGACTGTACAAATGTAATAAGGCAAGATGCCCAAAGGGGCCAAATAATGTTTTAAGAATTCCATAAGAAGTCAGCAAAACTCAGATAAGTAAAATTAGTATTTTATCTGTGATGGTAAAACTTGCAGCATGATTGAATTTAAGCTGCAATTCAATATAGTTTCAGATAATTCTATGATTGTACCTGATGTACTGAAACAATAATTCACTAAATGACATCATTGCATCTTAGGAGAATTGATGATGATTTTCAGTATCTAACAAATTAGACAAGGAGGTAACAGATTATTTCTGCACATATTAGAGCATGAAGTTTTATTTCACACTGAATACCACTACTTGGACAATATCAGAATAATTCATGTATATAACACTTTTTTTAATGAAATATCAAATAACTGAGACAAAAGAGTATAATGGAGGGAATGATGTCAATTATTACATTGCAATCTACTTTTTAAAAAATTGCTACAGATAAGCACAGGATACAGCACAAGAAGGAATATTCTCTTGTGATTACTATAGAATTCTTGATTCATAACAGCATGCTAAACTAAAAAAGTAAAAGTAATGTAAAATATATACATAAAGGGGATCAAGTAACTGTGAATCAAATATAACTTTTCAATAAATGCTATTTATAAGTTGCTCAGCATTTTGGGTCATTTATTAATAGTAAGTTAGGAGAGATGAGAATGATGTTCTCTACCAAAAACTTGAATTGAACCATGAAAAATATGAAGGAAGCAGGATATTAATATCTTAAAACTCTTTTTGGAATTTGCAAACTAATTTTCAAATGAAGAGGGATCTTGTGTAATGGGAGAAACATGGGGGAAAACTGATAAGGCTCTAAAATTTTGGATTATCTATAAATACATGAAGGATGCAGGAAAGAAGCCAGCCAAAACGAGGTAAGTAGAAACTGCAATAGTGCATGCCAGAAGAGTTAAAATATATACTGTGTTTGCAAAGTTTAAAACAATAAAGTCCTCCACATCTTTTAAAGTCAAACTCAAGTCATAGGTCTTGCAAGATATCTACTCAGTCAAAAACAATCTTTCCTTCCTTTGTTCTGCCTTTGTAATTTGTGTGTGAGTCCATTTTTAATTCTTATCATAGCCTGTCTTGTATTATATATCTTTATGCATGTTTTTGTTTTCCAAACCAAACTTCAAGCTGCCAGAAGGTAGGATTCTTTTTACTCTTCCACAAAAACTCCTTGGTTGAGCAGGATTAACTGACTTGATCAGAATATAAGTGTGATCTGGCTTAGACAACTGTCACTCCATTTCTTTCCAGTGTTGATTAAGCTGATCTGGCAATCTAGGCTTGAATTCTTTTGCTTCCACATAGCTCTTTGTTGTACATGCCTGGATGAATAGAAACCCTTTTCAGTTGGGAAAAATATATGTATTTTAATCAAATTTATTTCATGTGAGTGATAATGATGTCACAGTTTGTAATTAATTTGAATGTGAAATGTATAGGACATACATCTTGCAATATGAAGAATCCGGATGTGGCATGAAGACATGGCACAGCCAGAAACTATGCAGAAACTGGCTTCATTTCTTGTACCTACATTTTTACTTCAGATACTTAAATATGTGTAACAAGCCATTTCTAATGTTTGCACATACTCACAAAAACACAGTTTCTGATCAATGAATGTTGTGTATATGATGCACTATAGACATGAGTTATAAAGTATGGTGGATTCAGAATAATGAATTAAACAATTCAATTGTGTCAAACAATTGAAGTAATTTAAACTGAACTATGTCTATATTAATGTAACAAATCATGACTGTTTTGTGCAATTCTGAATATGAGTGATACCAAGGCCTTTTTTTTACATGAAATGCTATATTTTAAATGTCTATTAAATTCATTATCTGATGCAATGGTAGTCTCTGTTGAGTGGTTTTTAATAGTCATTTTCAGGGAAGCGGCTGTGGCTCAATCAGTGGGGCTCCTGTTTACCATATGGGAGGCCCCGGGTTTGGTTCCTGGGGCCTCCTGGTGAAGGCAAGCCCGCCCGCCCGGCGTGGTTAGCTGACCCAGCGAGCACAAGCAGCAAGGGGGGGATAAATGAATAAATAAATAAAATCTTAAAAAAAAAAAATAGTCATTTTCAAAATATACCCTCAAATTTTACAAAGTCATATCTTCACATCAGAAGATGATCTCAAGCATTATCTTGCCTGCCTCCTACTGCTATGGGAGACAAACTGCATTGAAATCATACCACTTAACTTTCTAAATAGCATATAAGTTACTAATTGATATTTCTAGATTTATTTTCTGCTACTATAGAGGCTGGAAAGGATATTAAAATTTTATATTTTAAACTAATTTAAATACCTATATTTGAACATAGCTTCTGTCTTATCTTCTTCAAATCTACTTAGTGAATAATGTCCTTTCACCAACAACTATCTTGTCTTACTCTTACATTCATTCTTTATTCAACAAACTAGTCCCTTAAAGTTTCCTTTTCTGCCCACCTCAACAATCCCTATTGTCTGCTAATCTATGCTTCCAAAGCCGTCCAGAGAATATTAACTAGAATAAATATCTAGAATTCAACTTCCAACATAAGGAGACTATTCTGACCCAAATGAAATTCAAAAGCATGAAAATAATCTCCAGTAATTGGTTGACATTCCTTTTCTATACATTACCCCTTTGTAATTTCTGAGTGGTTTGGAAATATGAGACTTCATTCCCTTTCACAGGGAACGTTGGCACATACATTTGAAGAAAATGTAGAGTGTTATCTTGGGATCAAATACTCTATAATATTTTCATCACCAATTACTGACTTTTCCTTCTCTAAATGTGTTTTATATTAGTAGTAAAATAATATTAGCCTTATAATCTATCTTAATTAACAATGTTTGCATATTTTTAACAAATTGTCTCATGGATGATGACAACAAAATTTGTCTTAAGAGATTTTAAATGATGAAGTACACATAACTAAACCTTTCCAGATATATAGGAGGTGTGGTAGCTCTTTTGGTGTCAAAGTAGAGATATTCAGATTATTTCAAAGTCTTTCAAATAATATTGTGCTAGAAATTTAATAAAAGGGAGACACAAATCTTAAGGAACACCTAAAAAGAAAAAAAAAAAGACCACCTTCTATAGTATTGCTTGGAAACTTGTTAGTCCTATTACCTGAAGATTTTTACTGACCTTTATGTTCATTCAGTGCTTCTCAAACTTCAATATGCTTTCAAATCTCCTGGAGATTGTGCAAAATATTTTACTTCAATAAATCTAGGGTGAGGTCTGACATTTCTAACAAGCTCCTGATTCTGATAGCGCTGGCCCACGTATCTCATATTGAGTAGCAATAATATTGGTCCCCAAGCCAGATTAATCATCAGAATCATTTGGGTAGCTTCTAAAAATGCATATTCTGGAGGCCTGCCCTTAGACTTAGGGTTCAATTGGATTGGATTAGGAGTAAGGCATTCATATATTCTTAGAATATCTCCTTAGCTCATCCTAATATGCAGAATTGAGACAATTTAATTTGAAAAGACAAAATTTTCCAACTTTCTCTGCTTTGATTTGTAAGTATTCTCACTTCTCCAACTACTAATGGACTGGCATTAGTTCAAATTCTGAAAAATTGGCTTAGCTAATAATCATCATAATCATTGTTTGGACAGAGCTTTAAATACTAGCCAACTCCATAGGTCGCTCAAAATCCTATATGTTAGCTGTAATTGGGTCAGGTGTCCACTGTGGTCCTACTATGTGCAGCTCTTGAAGTGGATTATGAGGTACAGAGCAAGATCACCCCTGTGGGCTTCTTCAGCCAGTATTGCTAGAGGAGCAGTTTTCCATGGAAGAATGAGGATATGGCAAAAACAAGAGTGATCTGTCCAGTAAATATATTTTCTTATGCACATATTCAAATGTGGCCAAACTATAAACATGCCAAACTGGAAATTCATCTTTGAATCTGTAAAACATATGAAAATCTGAAAGCTAAGTACCCAGTGGAATTTAAGGAGAAAATAATATGCCTCTATTAAAAGAGATATTTTTCTTAATTGGCAATATTTCTTAGTGTGTTTCTTTTAATCCTTTCCAACCAAGCATAAGTAAAGCAATTGACACCTGGAATGTTTGGCAAATGCATTAGCCATGGCACACAGAGGGATGAATAGTTGGCAGACATGTGTTTAGGTCTGGCACAACACCAAACCAAGATATGACTCGATGCCTGAGATACAAATGCTTTCCTTTCTACTTAAATCAGGCTTTGAATTTTGTGTCTAAACAAGAACAATGACTTTTATAATTTTGAGAAGCTGGGGAGGTGTAGAATTCAGTATAGTCTTATCCAATAGATGGATACATTATATTATTGAAAAACACTGTCTTCAATTGAAAAGGGTACCCCAGTTTCAGTGGGAGAACTGATGAGTTATGACATACTTAACATGAAAAGAAATTAAGCAAGAGGTAGAGTGTCACCCTTCTCCCAGAGTCAGCCAGAATTTAGCACAGAAACAGAAGCTCACTCTAGATATAATCAAGTAAAAAGAGAAATAATCAAGGAAAGTAAGTGTATACAAATATATTAAATGGTTCTGGATGATCAGAAGCAGAATTCAACTACTGAATGAAAGGCCACAGCACCACATCTGCAATTCAGTATTCAGGTCACTAATGCTGACAGCATTTCAGCCATTGCCATAATGGTCTTTCACACGCATGAAGCTGGTGACATGGACATTGGATGCATAGGCCCATCTAGACACACAGAGTCCTGGCATCTCCAGGAACTGCTGCCCACAGAAACAGCAAAAGAATATGGCCTTTGTCTACTTTCACCTAAGTCTTGCACAAGTACATATAATTTGTATCAAGAACTTTAAGGTAATTTGGAAGATGTACCTACTAGGAGCCTCATAGAGTGGAGATGAGAAACTCTTGTTCATTATACACATCCCAAACTCTTTCCTCTAATATACCAATAGAGGAATAAAATATACTGTTTCTCTTGGCATCTTCTATCTACATCTTATTTTTCCTTTCTCTCAGTATCTTTAACTATCCATTATCTAAAAATTATCTGGAAAAATAAAAACATTTGATTTTGTAAAAGAGCACATCATTTGGTAAGTAAGAAGAGATTTTGGACATGATCCATTATTTTCTTCATGCTGTAAATGATTGTTAAATCTTTTCTCAAAAAGGAGGAATATAATAGTTTTACTTAAAAGGACTTTATAGAAGTCACAAATATATTTTAGATTTTAGTGATAACTGTTATAAAGTAGCCTACTATTCTGAAACTAGAAGCATCTGATTCCCAGGAACACAACATTTCAG
The DNA here is from genome assembly GCA_026826555.1 of Tolypeutes matacus. Taxonomy (NCBI): domain Eukaryota; kingdom Metazoa; phylum Chordata; class Mammalia; order Cingulata; family Chlamyphoridae; genus Tolypeutes; species Tolypeutes matacus. The sequence goes on along the minus strand of JAKSZT010053766.1, from coordinate 7,265,863 downwards.
TTTGTGTTTGATATTAGGAAGCAATATTAAGAGAACTATCACATCAGGAATTAAAATAGTGATTAATTTTAATATATTACAAGCTTTTATTTATGGATGCATTTGAAATAATTGCATGTTCCTGATTGTTAAAGGGATCCTTGGTGGCTTTCCTTTCTTGTTCATGATTCTCAATTCTTATTTTATAAAAAAAGGATTCTCATTTTGCCACTGTTGATTCTTCATGACAATATCAGCCTGGAATCTTTACAAAAGAGGTATTCCATAAGGCTTAGTACAACAAGCTGTTGTCCTTGCAATGGCGATTGTTTACATGGTCATAATTGCTATTTCCCTTCTTTTCCTTAGCCAAAACTTAAGGTGCTTGAGATTGCATACTTGTGGAGCAATCCAAATTTCATCCCAACAAAGTCTGAGTCGTCCTTGATTGCCTTGCTTTATCCAAGCAAAAGTTGATGAAATTGCTTGTTTTCTGGTTTCACTAAGAATGGAAGATAACATGCAACAATGCCTCCATTATCTACCAGCAAAAGTAGCACCTTTTAATAATCAAGTTTGATTATTCCTGCCAGTATAGTAATTCTATTCTATACCTGCTGGTCAATCAATGAGATGATAATCATGGCTTCAGTTTCAGTAGCACTTACTGTAGCCAACTGTGGGAAACATTGACCAGCTTGGAAACCAACACCTCTAATCCAACAGTGTCTATCTAATTTGCAGAGATTGGAAATATGATTTCTACAGGTAAATTGCATAGATGAAAGTGAGAAGGATCAATCATACTTTCAAACCTTGGTTCCTGAGTGATATATGAGTAGATACATGGCTCCACATGCCAACTGTTGGTTTAATTACATTTAGCCTCCTAAAAGAAATTGCCCCAAATGCAGAGAGTGCTGTTCCCAAAATGAATATGTAGCTCGGGGATTAAGAGGGTACACCTCAAGGGCAAATCTGTACCCACCACCTATTTTTGGTAAACAAAGTTTTATTGGAACATAGATGCTACCATTCATTATGTATTATCTCAGGCTGCTTTCATGCTATAATTACAGAGTTAGTAGGTGTGGCAGAGACCCTGTGGCATGCAAAGTCTAAAATATTTACTATCTATCCTTTTAGAGAAAACATCTGCCAATCCCTGCTAAAACTGAACCTTTCATAAGCCATGACAATATCACTCTAATTGGATTAATGCTTATGAGTCATGCAGTCCTTTAGTCATGCACCAGCTGATGCTCTTATTTCCCCATAAAATATGTCCTTCCATCTGAGGCGATGTTATAAGGTCTCACCTGTCAATAGCACAGGTTTTTAAAAAAAATGCTGGAATGGTAATGTTGGCAAAAGCACTGGAGCAGGGAAAGAAAATTCATATCTGGAGGAAATGTCATTTCCAGTGAAGACTCATTGTGTCTCCTTCAGGGTGGAAGGAGTTCCCGTGTAATTGACCTGTGTGAAGGGGTTGCCTTGTCTTCCTGAGGGATGGGTGCATATCAAGGCCTCACACCAGTTTTTTACTGACAGTTATTCTGCAGTGGCAACAGTTAGATTGGCCTTAATGCTTGTGAACCTGGTGGCTAGAACCATGCATAGCCTCCATCTCTGGAGTCACTGTTCTTGGCTCATTGTATATACACTGGGATGGCCAAGGACCAAGATTAGCTGACATCTACCAGGTAAGTTATACTTTTTTACCCGGTCATTAAGTATCTCCTCTGCAGCAAATGCTCTCTGGTAGTTCTCACACAAGACACTGATATCTGCCTAAGTTCATATAGATCCAACCAGGTGCCTCTCCCCTCCATCACTTTGCCACAAGTTCCGCTGCATCCAGGCTGCAACCAGATGAATGTTTTCCAGCAACTAGAAATCTGTGTGCATCTATGCAAAACCAACAATGAAGTGTACTCCTTGAGGCTGTTTATTGAGAGGAATTTCTTTCTCCGCTGCCCTTTCGAGGCATTCCTTCTCAAACCTTCACCTGCTTACCAGCAGCATCAGCATCATGGGAGCTTGTTAGAATCTCACAACTCACCTGGTGCTACTCAGTCAAAAGCAGCCTTTGAACGTGGTTCTCCCTTTATGTTTGTTCATTCCTTAATATTGAGGATTTGGGGTGGTGATGACTGCTCTGCTTCACATTGAGAGGGCGGCTTAGCTCTTACTGGGCAGGTGGAACTGTTTTGCTTGCAGTTTTAGATACTCTTTGTTTTGGGGTATGGGGGCCGTCAATCACTGTCATAGTTGTACTGGGCAAGTCCGATGAACTGGAGGGTAGGCGTTGGCCATGACTCTGTTGAGCTTCAGGGTTCAACTGGCATATGAACAAACTGAAGATTTAAGTCTCTGGGATATTTATTTAATGATTTAGTGCTAATTGTAGGTTCAAATAAAAGGGGTAGAAGAATCATGTGTAGGGAAATTATAACAGTCTAACTCTGTTACATTGGGGAAATAGATCTTCATATATTCCAAGATAAGACCCGCCATCGTGGTTCAGCCACTATTTTTGCAAATATTGTCTTTCGATCATTTGCTCTCTTCTCTCCTGTAATGCCAGCAAGAGATATGTAGACCCTGTCATTCTATATTCCATGTTTTTTAATTCTTTTTCTGGTTTTCAATTTCTTTGCCTCTGTGTGCCAAGTTCTGGGGAATTTCTTCAGCTCTAATTTCCATCTGTGTATCATTTGTTCTTTCTCCCATTCTTTGCATTTCTTTTTCTAGAAATTCTCTTTGACTAATTTTCTTGTGTGCCTCATCATTTTGGTTATCTCTTTGCTTATTGACAGCATATTTTATTTCTTTAATCTACTATATATAAACTACTATAAACTATTACATATAATATCCTATATATATATATACTACATTATACTACTTATATAAACTACTAAATATAAACTAATATATATCCACTTTTTAGTGTGTATTTGATAATTCCATTTTCTCCAAGAGGCAGTTTAAGTAGATTTCTTTATTTTGTGTATGTATGATTCTCTCTGATGATGATCTAGTCTTCTTTGTTTTTTTATATAATATGTTTTATTGCTCATATGTAATTGAACTAAAGCTGAACCTTCAAGAACGTAACTTTTGGCAATCCAAAGGGCCACATTTGAGCATGTTTTTCCTCAGGAGAATTTTAGATTTGTTTCTTCCTTACATCAAAGGGCATTATAAACCTAGAACCATTTCATATAATATCTTGGTATGGGTTTCCCTATGGAACTGTGGTGGGGCTAGTTTCATATAAATTATAGTTCCTGGTCCATCAGGGGGCAGGTTCATGGTGACAAAATCTTATGCACGGTGATAAATGATGATTATGACTATGACAATGATTTTTTTTTACCTAAAGGAACAGCAAAGTAAGAATAATTTCTTTATGGTCTCATTTTGGCAACAGGTAGATATTGTCTAGCTCCTCTTTTACTAGGGGTATAAGGTTTTCAATGACTCTAGCTTAATTTGGTAAGTGTCTGATGAGCTACCTTCCCTCACCACTTTTTCTTGTTGTTTTTTTTTTTTTCTTTGTGTCTTTTATTACTTTGTCTGTCCTCACCACCTTTTATATATATATATAAGCCCTGGGTTTTCAATGTGCATGTAGCTATTGCTCTCTGGTGATAGTCAAATGTCTTTCATCATTCTCATACTCATCAAATATAAGTTTGGCCACTTTCATGTCCTCAACTGGCTATCACTTGTACAATCCCAGTACCTCAGTTTCCATTGTAATTTCATATTCATTATATTATCATAAATATGATTATGTGTTTGTAAATTAGTAAACAAATAAAGGAAAGCTTTTTACATTCTAAATTACCTATGTCATTATTTCTGGTAAAGCAGTATTAGAAAAATTATTTCTGAGAACACCTAGAGGGATTAATTGTGATTATCAAAGTCAAAATGTCTACATAAAGGAGATTCTGTGTTTTCTGATTTTATCAAAACATCCTTATTACAGGATTTGGAATATGAAGAACATTTTTCTTTTAAAAGAGTCATTTTTATTATAACATATCTTACAGCAAAACACTTCACCAACACAAATCCTTTGGAAAAGAGTACAAGCAAATTTCAAATATAATATTTGTATAAATTCTATTTCTCTCAATAAGGATTTCTCCCTCATGAAAATGCTTCTCTATTCTGTTCTTTCATTAATACCTTCTTCAATACCTTTTTTTAAAAGTACTAAATGAGTTCTTTTTTCCAAGGCAATTTTATTTAAAAACATGTTGTATATGAATGTTACTTAGTCTGAATACTTATTCTCTCAGCTTAAAATTAGTCTTCAAAGGAAAGAGTTCTCAACATTATTTAGATGCATGCAATGCTATAGGCCATATAAAATAATGTATGATCAAAGTCTACAGTCCTTGAAAGTCAATAAGCTCTACTTTTTCAATGAGAGAAAAATTACTGAAAAAATATTTTATGTAATCATTTAAGCTTATGAAAAGTGAATTTTGATATGTAAGGATTATGTTGTCTCTACAAAAGTTTTATTTTATATCTCACATTCTTTATATGAAAACAAGGCTCCTTTTATGGTAGATTTCTATTAACCTCCTTGGGAAACCTTAATAGATTGTTATTACTTATTTCTTTAAAATTAACCTATGTGCACTTTTATTAATATATGCTGTTTCCGCCTCTTTCTTTCTTCTCTTCTCTTCTTCCTCCCTATTGTCTCCTCCCTTTAGTTCTTTATTTTTTTTCCTGCTGAATTTTTCTCCTGAGTTCCTAAAAATACAAACAAACAAAAACACACCTAAATATCTAAAATTTAATTTTTTCTGCAGTACTTTGTGTTGACACTGAAAATTTGGCCAGAAACAATTCTGCTTTAAACATTCAAGATGCTGTGCCTGTTTTCAATATGAACTGACACGTTAGGGAAAACATTTTAGACTTACACAGGCCTAAATGGTGCTGTCTGCCAGAAACTCCAAACAGCTGCAAAAGTCACTAATGAAAACTGGGACAACTCTTAACAGAGAGGACTATCAAATATCTTCACCAAGAGAAAATGTAAGTGAGCACAATTAACAAATTGTATAATGAAATGAGGTACTTTTATGTTACTCTGTCTCCTTCTTTCCATCTTCCCTGATAAAGAAAAATGATGGTTGGCAGAGATTAGTCACCTCTCACTCATGTCACTCACACTCAAACCCATTTCAGTTTAGATCTAGCGAGAGACCAAAGAGGTCTTAAAGTCAGCATATCCAAAGCCGAGAAAGCAATTTTTTCTGGGGATTAGGCAGAACTGATCAAAGAGTGGGACATTATACTACATTATAGCATTGTGCATTGAGGCTAAAAAAGGGTTGGAGGTGAACATTTGTTTGGTCTCCCACCCATACATGACGCCATCTCTGTGACTACAAAAAGGCGTTAACAAAGGACATCAATAATATTTCATCCTTTCGGGGAATTGTATGTATACATCAGGGTGGGGGTTGCAGGGTAGGGGTCACAGTGAGCATAATAAAAAAATACAGGAGATGATAACTTATATTTCTCCCACTTAGTGCTTTTCTGCAATGATCTAAATGAATAACTGTCTTACATAATCGCTGAAAGCTAATACAGTTAATAAATTTGGAAACTACTTTTATCTGACATTCCTAATGCTCCTCGTGATCTTTAACTCATAAAACTACAGCACAGCATAGAATAGAAAGGTTGAAAGATAATTGGTGGTTTTCCAACACCAAATATGACAAAACAAAGGCCAGTAATAAATGAAACCGTTTATAAGCTATATAGCATGGCAAGGTAAAATTGAAAATGTAGTTAACAATCAAGACTTGAGCCAGAATTAAATAACTTAACTCCAAGAAATGAGTCATTTCCAGCAATTTTGTTTAAAATTCCCATCCATAATCGAGTTTTTAAATTATCCTGATCGACTATATTTGTTCTTGCTGCTACTACTACTGTGATGTACACCATAGCTTCTCACACTTTTAATGTTCATTCAAGTCACCAGGGGATCTTTCCAAAATGCGGATTTTAATTTCATCTCTCTGAGTTGGTATCTGAAATTCTACATTTGCAAGCAGCCAGGTGAGGCTAATGCTACTAGTCTTTGTATACTATGACTAAAAAAAAAAAAAACAGATCCCTTAATAATCACATCTGGGGATTGACAAGAAATGCAGAGTTTATGTTTACTTCCAAGATCTCATATGGATTTTGTTTTAATTGAAGAAAACCAAGTATTTTGGTTTTCATTAAAACAAATTAATTCTTATTTTAAATCTTCTTAATTAGAAGAAATTGTCTCCTCATTTAAATAAAACTATGCAGGTACATTTATCATCTTGATGTCTATGCTTAATTGAGCTATAAAGATTTGCATCTCTATTTAAAAAAAAACACTGTTCAACACTCCCATGGCTCTGGTTCTGAGGGTGTCTCTTTAGAAGAATTGGTTATAAGACATCTTAAAACGCAGAACTCAGAAAAGGCGTTTATTTGCTATTAAATGACAATTTAAAAAGTAGATAATTCTTAGTAGTGACAGTCTGGGACTTTACTGACACAAAATACTGTAAAAAGGAAAACTCAGTAATTTTGTTATTTTTTGGCTGTTTCTTTAGAGTCTCCTTTCAAGGAGGAATTGTTTGTGTGTAATATTAGCTATATATATATTTTTACCATGGAAATCATGCCTTCAACAACTTTTTATAGATGCTTTTACCTTTTTAAATGAAAATAAAGCTATAGCTGTAATATTTACCTGAAAACTGTGGTATTCCTTCCTTGTCTCAGATAGACCATCTAATGCAATCTCATCATTCTTGTGATTGTCTTTGATTTCCATCCCATTTTGAGCCAGGCCATAATTACACACCCTTCTTGGCATATGATGTGCTACAACTGGGAGTGGACAAATTGCTATTTCCAAAGTTATCTGCACTAAAGGAGCAAGGCTGTATAAATATATAAATAAGTATATACTGGAATTATTTTCAGAAATTTAAGTAGTGGGAAGACTTATTTGTTTTTCCAGGAAGTGACTTTAAAATATTTTATTTGTGGTCATTTAGAAATGAATAGGTCCAATAGTTGAAAATGCTTAGTTCAAAAGAATGCCAGATTGGGATTAAAGCTGGAGATGCTGAATTGTTCTACCAGGGCTGTGGGAATGGGTGAGGTTACTGAGGTTGACAAGAGAGGGACTCTGGCTGAAAATAAATATACACAGTGAGAAGAATCTGGAGGATAGAGGTTAGGAAAACTCAAGAAATCTACTCATACCTCTAAGTCTCTATTTTCCAAATCTCAATTTCATGAAAATTGTATAAAATTTCAATTTTGGATCAAATGATATATTTCAAATGCAAGTACACCACATTCAAACTTTTAAAAATCTAGTCCCTATAATATAAGTTAAATTTTGGCAAATATCACCATAAAGCTAAATATCCTATTTATTTGCAATAGTTATTTATGATTCCATATTTTTCTAACTAAGGTTTATATTTAATTAATGTTCCAAAAGTAATAATTTATTTAAGAATTGAGGATCAAATCTTGGCAATGAAAATAAAAATTCAAAATCATTAATATTTATTAAATGTTTTTGATGTCCTATATTAATCATAAGAAACATGAGTTTCTAAGAAATTAAATAGTTTTATTCTATTATGCTCTATAAAACTTTCAAAGAGTAGTCAAGTTATGCAGCAAATGCCCCCTCAAATTTTGCATTTTAATCAGAAATAGTAATAATTTCATTAATTTATAATAGAGAAACTAATTTATCAAAGTTGTATTTTAATTGCTCAGATAACTCTTAGTAAAAGAGCATGATTACTGGCAAGCTAATATTATTAGAATGATAAAATATTGCTAGACAGTCAGCATTTTCCTAGTATAATTAATTATAATACAAATGAATAACAGAATATGGATATTGCACTGTTTTCTAGAAACACTGATCAATTTATATACTTTTTCTTCCCAATTCCTAAAATTCCTTATAGCATATCTACTTCCATCCAGTCACACATGCATTATTTTAGAAAAGAGAAGAACAAGCATACACTCAGTTCGCACTGAGTTTGGTACTGCTATGATATCACTGAACCTCTCTCTTTGATGGCAAGGAAAATGCTTCCCCAGCAGCATCTTCAGCATGTGTAATGTATTATATCAAAGTAAAATTAAACTGTTGATACTTATAAGCTTTCAACATCATTTTCAATAATTCCAATATAGATTTCTTCTTATTACATTGTAACCTTATATTCAGTTCTCATAGTATCTCTAGTTCCACAAAGCTTGATTTTCCAATAACTGAAATATTTCAACACACAACTTTTCTCACTCTACTTTCACCCTAGATTTCAACACAAACTGGAAGCCAAAACAATCTTAGGGAAAAAAACAAAATAAAACCAATATAAAATTAATAACAAATAATATAAATAATTCCTTCCATAAATACTTTGGAAGAAATGTATGATCTTTGCATTGTGTCCCTGTAAATTATGTCTTCAAAAATAGTTCTCTTTTTTTCTTGTCTAATATGAAGAAATGACTCTAACGTTAGGAATTTCAGGTTACGGTAAGGGAAAAGGAGATTACATAACGGGAAAAGGGAAAAAGAATTTTTTGGGAATGTCTGTTTTCAATTACCTCAAATAAAACGTGATTGTTAATTCTATTTTTAGACTAAAGTTTATTATAATGACCATGAATTTTAATATCCAAATGACAACTATGCCTTTGTCCTTATCAAGTGTCAGAGAAAGAGATAGACTATCCACACTTAAACTAAAAACCTCAACAAACTTTGAATTTTAGTCCTAATCTGTAATCATGAAAATTCCCCTTTTTGATAACTTCAGATTCTTCTCCTTAATTTCTTTTCCTTTGATTCAAAATAGTATCAAGTATCAAGTTCTGACTACCTAATTTTATGTGTCCTTTCCAGTAACTTTATCATGTTCGTGCTTTCTCCTTTTCTTATAAGTATTCTTCATTGCATCATCTGCTTTCTTCCTGACACATCATCCTAATCTTATACATAAAATGCACATTTCTTTTTACTTCACTTGAACTTTCACAGATGTCACCATTTTTCCTCTATTGTTCATATCCAAAGGTTTTAAACTTTGTAGTCATTTTCTAGTTTTTTTGTTCTTGATAATATTCTTCTCAGTACATTTTTTGCCTGATCTTTGTTTTATGGTTCTCTGACGATTAGGAAAATATTAACTCAGTTGATTTGTCTTGACACTTCTTCATACTACCAGTCATTATATATTTCAAGATTTATTGTGGGCAATTCCATGGATGTAAAACCACAGCAGCTATTGTTCCTGTTCTCAGTGCATTACAGTTTAATTAGGGAAGTGCAAAGTCATACACAAAAATACATTTACTAATTTCAAGAAGCCAATAAAGTCCAAATGAGCGGTTCAATTTTGTGGAACTATCATGCTTTTGAACACTTTTTATTTTTGAAGAATTCTTTAGAGGCAGATTTATCACCTTTTCCAATTTAGAAAAATGTATTGACCCTATCCATTTTCCCTACTATTAAATCTTTCCACAGAGTCTGTAAAAAGAACCTAACATAAATATCCAGATATATTCACCTTGCACAGAACAGCAATCATACAGAAATGATGAAAGCGTCCGCATGATTCCTGTCACTATGGACCTTTGCCACCAGATATTGTGATCCAGATGGCTGTGTGTTTGAGCTGAGGCCATAACGTCCCCGAAGTGCTATTCCAGCTTTAAGAATGACATAATACCATATATCATAATACTTTAAAATAGTACCGCTATTTAAAAAAATAATTTCCCAGGGTGATCTAGCCAAGAAAATACCCTGAATTTTTTGAGTTATAAGTCCAGATGTAGTAGAATATTTTTCATTTGCTCTTATTGGAAGAGTCTTCCAGGTCACCCATAGAAATATTATCTCCCGCAAGCATTCTGTCCTACATCAGTTTGCTGTTATGAAGCAACACTTTTTCAGAGAGCCAGAAAAGCACAGAATTGCAGAATTGGAATTCCCCATAAAGATAATTCAATTGGAGTATTTCCTGATAACAAAATTAAAATAATAAAGTAAAATAGAGGATTTGAAAATCGGGAGTGTTGAAAATATAAGAGAACATGTTGTCTAATAATCAGAACATGGATGGTGACAGGCTGCGGTACATACAGTTCAGGAAAGCAAAGACCAAACAGAATTCTGGCAACAAGGAAAAGAGAGATTTTGAACCAGGTACACATGAATTGGATTTTAAATTGGAGACGGCACTTCCAAAAGGTGTGTCAAGCACTTGTCTTGGAAGGTGATCACAGGAGGAAAAAAAAAGTGAATGAGGTAGATTGCGAGATGAGCACTTAGGTACGGAAATTTCTGGGTTAAAATTTTTAAACCTTTTTCTGCTCAGCACTTCTCAGTCTTTAATATGCATTTACATATTATGAAACTCCAAGATGTAAATATATCGAATAGTTGATCATCACTGATTTTTTAAAGCAAATTTTAAAAGGGAGTGGCTTTATTCATGAGACAGAACACAATTTTCTTATAAACCTTCTGCGTTGTGTCTCTTACATAGCCCAGAAGGCTAGCTAGCCCCACTTCCAATTCTCCTAATTTCCACAGTTCTCTGCTTCAATTCCTTAGACAACTGCTGACTCTGGGTAGTCCTACCTTTCTCTCTCATTTCCTTAGTCTTTTCTAGGAGTAAGATCTGGCTTTCACAATTAAGTTAATCAAATACCTCATGGATACATTCACCCATATATACATCATATATATACACCATCCTGGTACCTGCTAAGAAGCCAATAGATAATAAATGGCAACCATTAATTACCATTAATGGGAGAGGCACAGCACTGTGAATGGAAAGAATACATCAAACCATTTTGAGAGAAAGCACAGTAAGTTAATATTCAGAGTAAGGAAATCTACAATAAACATCTCTTAAAAAACAAAACTATGGTGTTGAAAATGCCAAATATTTACAAGAGTAGAGAGAATAATATAATAAACCAATGTACTCATTTTGAAGATAAAAAATTATTGAATATGGCCAAACTTCTTTCAACTACATCAACACCCACTAGTTTATTTCAGACTATTCTAAAGAATTATCTTTTCACTAGTAACTACTTCAATATGCAGCTCTAAAAGATAAGAATACTTTTATAAGCCACAAATACTATTATTACATCTACATGATTATTCACAGTTCATAAACCTCATCACATATTCAATGTATGTTCAAATTTTCCCCAACATTTCAGAAATGTTTTGGGGGTTGTTGAATTTCGCTTTTACTCTAAGTACAGTTGCTATTACTTTTATTCAGATCGAGCAATTTTTCACAAGCATCTATCCATATGCACAAGTATTTTAAGTATTTTAAACAAGATGAAAACATTTACAGCATCCAAGCAGGTTCATTGGGCTGATTTTCAATTAATATATCCCCAAGGTAACTGTTTTCACCTCTGTCCCTATAGATTAGTTTTGCCTGTTTTTAAACGTCATATAAAAACATTAAAGATACACCTACTCTGTAACTAGCCATTCCATTCCCAGGTATTTACCCAAGATAAATGAAGCGTATGACCATATAAAGACTGTACATGAAGGCTTAAAGGAGCTTTATTTAGTAAATGATACAGTAGAATACAATTTAGCAATAAAGAAGAATGGACTATTGAATCATGCCACAACATTGATTTTTCTCAAAATAAAATGCTGAGTGAAAGAACACAAACAAAAAACAGTACAAGGTACATACATATTTTTTTTCATTTATATACAATTCTAGAAATGTAAACTCATTTATAGAAATTTAATCAGATCAGTGGTTGGCTTAGGACTTGAGGAAGAAAGAACTGCGATGGAAGAAGAGGAAATTCTGGAGATAACAGATATGCTCCCTATCCTCATTATGGTGATTGTTTTAACAGGTGTATATGTACATATGTAAAACAATACCAAATTGTACACTTGGAATGTGTGCAGTTTATTGTATGTCAATTATACATCTATAGAGTTCTAAAAAGTAACAAGGGATCTATGACTGGTATTGCCCTTTCTCTTCTTTTTTCCTGAAACTCAGCAAAATTTCCTGGAGCTGCCCTAATCATCTTTTAACCATTAGTTTCTCTTTTAAATGTCAAAGATTATATTGCTATTACCAGAGAAACACTAAAATAATCGCACAAGAATGCATAATTAAAACCTATTGAAGAAGAGATGGAAAAAATTCTACTCTAAAAAAGGCATGAAAGGAGAAATAAAGAAATGAAGAACACTTTGGACAAATAGCAAGACAGCATCACTAAGTGCGTGTATCAGGGTTTGCAGTATAGAGAACCAGACTAAGAACCCAATTAAAAGGCAACTTGTCAGACTCAGTGAAAGTATCAAAACCCAATTAAATGGCATTTGGTACACTCACATAATTGTGCATTAATCACTTCAATCATTATTAGAGCATATTCATTATTTCAATAGTAAAAAACAAACAAAAAACAGACAAATGACAAAATTCATCACCTTTCAATCACTCTGTGTACACTTTGGATGAATTGTATGCTTTATTAATAAGTAGCAATAAAATCGATTTGTTAAAAAAATTAAATGATGTTTACAAGAGCTATGCACTAATTTTAAGATTACGAAGAGGATCAAAAGTATGGAAAAATCTTTACCACATACACAAAAATCGCTATCATAAATATATCGCTTTTAAGACCAGACAGATGACTAGAGATAGAGACATTTTAAAATGAGAAGGATCAATTATTCAGGAAGACATGAGAGTCTGACATTAGTGTGTATAAAGTAAACAAGATCAAATATATATATATATTATAAATATGACAAAATTAAAGAAAAAAATAGAGGAATCCAAAATTATATATGAAGATTTTAACAACTTGCAAAATATATGAACAGCTATAAATTGATTTAACCTCATAACCTACATAGAACACTTAAACAAGTTTGACATAAAAATAAACAGCCAGTCTTTTTAAGAAACTTCTCTTATTTCTTCGATGGTATTGATCTGTTTAGGTAATCTATCTATCTATCTATCATCTATCATCTATTTATTTACCTACCTATCAGAAATTACCTAGGGTTTTCATCTAGGTTTTTCAAATTAATTGTCACCAAGGTATTCAATGTCAGAATCTTAATATTTTTTAAATTTTTCTTAATTTGATCGTTATTTCATCTTGTCATTTCTAGTTTTGTGTTTCTGTGCTTTGCCCTTGCTCTATGCCAACAACTTTTTAATTGAGTTAGCTAGTTGTTTGTCAATTTTGTTCTGTTTTCTTTTTTTCCTAAAGACTCAGAATGGGAAAGTTTTTTTTTTTATTTGTTGTTTTTGCACTCAATTATATTAGCTTTTATCTTTCATAGTTCTATAATTCTTTTTTCCCTTGGTTTATTTTGTTGTTTTTTATAGTTCTTAAGAAGAATACTGAGTTACTTTTTACATTTATTTTCATTGACATAGATGTTTTCATTGACATAGATGTTTAATATTATAAAATTTCCTCAGAAATTTTATATAGTATAGTAGTATAGTATAGTATAGTATAGTATAGTATAGTATAGTATAGTATAGTATAGTATAGTATA
>JAKSZT010053766.1:7199709-7252178 GCA_026826555.1 Tolypeutes matacus | reverse complement strand
TAGTATAGTATAGTATAGTATAGTATAGTATAGTATAGTATAGTATACAAGTTTAGTATACAGTATATACTATATACTTTAATATATACTATACTATAGATACCCATAGAGTCTAATAGGCTTGTAGTGCCTTCATTATCATTATTTTTAAAAACTTACACAATTTAGGTCTGTATGTTATTTTAACACAATAATTATTTACTAGCATGTTTTAAATTTTCTGGTTTTGGAGTGTTTTTCTTGGGGATTTTTAGTTGATTTCTATTGCTATTTTCTTATGGTCTGAGATCGCTCTTTATAATATTCTTTTTTTTTTTGTGAGAGGATATATTGAATTTTCTTCTAAAGTAGCATCACTTCTTTATAAGGATATTCTCTATTACTGGATTTTAAAAAGTGTGATACCTAAAAATCTGTGCTGTAGGTTGTGTTGTCTTGTTCTTCTATATTCTCACCAATTGTTTATCTTATTTGTATTTCCTGGATTGAGAAATTGTCAAAAAAATTTTGTTATTTGTGTGTATCTTTTTTTCTTACATCAATTTCAGTTTCTGATTTATGAAAAAGATTGCTATATTATTGGATGTAAAAATTTTTAATATGTGCTCTATCTTCATTATGAATTTTAACTTTAGCCTTATCTTTTTTTCTCATTTAATGTTTTTTGTTCTTAATTCTGTCACATACTAATCTGCTTTCTTTTTATTTACTTTTGTCTGGTATAACATTGCCCATTCCTTATTTTATAACCCATCTGGAACTTTTGTTTTAAGTTTGTCTTGAATATTGGCATAGTATTGAATTTTGATTTGTTAGGAAATCTGAAATTATTTTTCTATGAATAAGAAATGTAAGCTGTTACTCAACTTTTGATAAGAATATTTCACCTCGATTCTTTCTTATTACTGTCTGTTATACACACAGATGGAGTTTCATTATATATCATGTTTTATACATTCTTTCTCACTTTCTGTCTCAGTATATCTTTTGACATTTAAGGAAGTTCAGATTTTTTTCATGGTTGCTATATTATTTAAATTGACCTATTAGGTAGGATAATAAAACATCAAATCACAGTGTTTAAAACAATAAATTTCTATTTGTTCACAATTATGAGGATCAGTGATTTTGGCTAAGTTGTTTCTCTGTTTTAATCTAGACCTGCTTGTGCATGCAGGGCTATGCTGGCTGTTGGTTGGGACAAATGAATTTTCCACTACCTGTCTTTTCTTCATAATTTCTTCTGGTGAAAGAAAAGTTACATGAGCATAAGAGGAAGCATGTAAGTGCCTTTTCAAATCTCTGAATTATATTTATTAACTTCCCATAGCCAAAAGCAAATAATATGTCCACACCCAGAAACACAATGGAAGGGCAAATGAGAGGGATGAAGAATTGGGAGGTTTTTTTTGTTTGTTTTTGTTTTTTCAATCTAACACAGTTATAATTTCTCTACTAGTCACCCCTTTTTTTGTAGGAGGGATATTGATTTTATTTTCTTTCTACCTATGAGCAATATTGACATTAGCCAGTAAGCTTTTGTTCCTCTGTTTTTTTCATTCTATCTGTAATCTCATTTGAAGTAATTTTATTTTCTCTCCAGTTAATTCCTAGAAGGAAATCAGTGAGATCTGGAATTAGACTAACCAAATTATATTCATTTGGAAAGAAATATTAGAAGTGGAGAAAACATGTCACCCCAAACATTGAGGAAAAAATGTAAAGAAAACCTATCAGCATTGTTTCATGCCTTTTTACCCCAACATATTAATATGCTTGAAATAAAAGTGTGAATTAGGACAGGACGGCTGAGGCTCTGCAAAGGGAGGGAGAGGAAGAGGAGCAGAAGACAGGTGTGAATAAATTAGACCATAGGAGAAGGAAGGTAAAGGCAAGAGGGGCATGATGGACAGGGAAAGTTGGTGGGAAATACATTGGGAGGTCCCTATCATTTCATAAAGTTTAGGAGGTGGTAAATGAAGAGGGAGAGTTAAGGTTGCAAATGAGCTTTTGTAGGAGGTGCAGCTGAAAGGTATAATGTGGGAAATTGATGGCTGGGTTAGGGAGGAGGTCAAGATCATGTGAGGGGATGGGCAAAAAACTTAAAGACCGGCTTACTCACTTGGTACTAAAATAAAGCTGTGGGCATCTAGGGTCAAAAAATATTTATTTATTCATTCAACAAATATTTTGTGAATTAACTCTATGCCAGGCTCTGTTCTGTGCATTGAGGATATAGTGGTGAATAATATAGACAAGCCATTGTTATCATGGGGCTGACATTCTAGTGGAAGATTAGTCTTAAAAAATAGAAGGTTGATTTAAGCCATTTTGAACATTGATTCAGTCAAAATTTTCATAGGAAATAGTATGAATCTAACTCAATAATGAGTTCTCTTGTAAGTTATTAGGTAAATTGCTTGAAAAGATATTCATATTATTTTGGTAGTAGCTATGCAGCTGGAAAAAATTATATTTTGTAAATATCTATTTTTAAAAGCTGAAGCTATATGTGGGGATCATCTCACTTTCACATAGAAGTGGATTACAGGTGTCTATCACTGGAAATTTCCAAGATGTGGGAAAAAAACAAATTTACTTTAATCTAGATTAACCAGTTTCTATCACAAATTTTACCTGATATTGATACAATATCCACTATATCCACATCTTCAAATTCTCCCCATAAATTATCCCTCCAAAGGAGTCCTTGAAGGAGAGCTTTGCTACAGTCACCAGAGTATACAACAGGTTTTTCTTCTCTTGTACCAATTTCACATCCACTCCCTACAAAAACATTTAAAGAAACTTACACATTAGTGTTGCTAACAATGTCCCTTAAGACAATACCAGCATCGGTGCCAGGTTGGAGTCTCCATATGTCTAGAACTATTATTGGCATTTCATAAGGATTCCAGAGGTGATGTGGAGGTGGAGAGTATAGATTTATATGTAATTTCATGCCAACGCTTTTTTTTTTTTTTGGGGGGGGGGGGGGATATAAGACAGCCCTGTTTTGTACAGAGTTCCAGTTCCCCACATACCCTAAAACAGGCCCACTAGTTAGCTATCACCTCTTGTTCCACCCAGTTAGATGTAGGTCACAGTTATAAGGAGCTTTGGACTCTGAGGTCATGTAGAATACATTTCTTCCCAATTTTTAATACTGTGGACTTTAACATGTATCTACATTTACAATAAATAGTTTTAAAATAAATTTATTAATAGAGGCATAATTCCAAACTAGAAATAGATTTAGATAAACCAAGAAAAGCCATATTTTTAAAAACAATTCTAAATTATTGTATAGATATAGAGAAATATTCATTAAATATTTCTCAAAAGATAAACATATTGCAAGGAAATGCATTTTTGTATGAGAAGATGATATTCAGATAATGAACATATTTAGTTTCATTATCTTTACTTTCAATCATGAATTCCATTCATAAAAGCAGGCATCATTAAATGTAATTGACTTATGGATGAGACACTGCAAACACCAGGAGAGGAAAGACAAAAACAGATACTATATCCCTGAAGTCAATTCTACATTTATCTAGACAAGATCTGCACCTCAAAATTCAAAAGTATGTTGAACCAAGAGCCTTTGTGAGCCATTCTTTTCTGGACATCTTTTGGTTTAAATACAGGAAAAAAATGCTATATAGATGAAGTAGTACTTATTTTTGCTTTTTTCTTGATTTCTACTTTTTAACTGTGATAGTGCTATGCTTTATAAGACTAAACCACAGATATATGTGAGATTCAGCAATAGAATACATGGCAACAGTCCTACAAATTTTAAAACAGAACCATTTTATTGGTACTGTCACAGATCATTTTGATTGTTATCCATTCCATGTAAACTGATCTGACCTGATAAAAATGGAATTTAGCATTGATTTCTGGGTATGTGAAGTAGTTTTGGTTCATTTAAGAGTGCAATTTTTTCAATTACTTGATTTGGTTGAATGATTTTTTTGAAAGCGATAAGGAAAAGAAAAGAACATTTCCAACTTGACACTTTCTGTTCAGAAAAACAAATAAAACACCTTAATTGAACTAAACAATATAGTCAGCAGAATTATTCTTTGGAATTCCTTAACGGACAAAACTTATTGAATAAGAAAATGAATAATCCGATTCCTTCACTGTTACCTCTTTGTATTTCAGTAGACTTCTCCTTTTAAAATAAAGGGTAGGAAGATGGCATCAGAGTAAGCAGGCAGGGCTCAACTCTCTCACATAAACCATGGAGAAAGAGCCAAAAGCTGTCCAAGGGACCTGCTTTGGGGGTCAGCAGACCTGGACAGCACTACACAACTCCCAGGAGGGTGGGGGACAGAGAGATGAAAAACCCTAAACAAAAAACATGAGTTACCAAATACCCACAGCAAACAAGAAGGGCTCCCCTCCTCCACCCACAAGATATTAAACTGGGTTAAAACCCCTGGCTCAGTGCAGCCAATTGAGAGCAGAACAGATGCCTTCCTCCATGTCAGCTATTACAAGGGAAAACAGACGGGTAGTCAGGGGGCTTCTCTTCAGTGAATTAAGCCAGCAGAGCCTGTTTTGAATCTTGGCTCTAGCCAGACCAAAACATAGGAAGAGGATATTGAAAGAAACACCTCCATTGGTGCACCATCTACTAGCTGGTCTGAAACGGCACAAAGAAAAACTGCTTTTAGTCTCTCTTAACCAGAACTCCTGGGAGAAAATCTGTGCTCCAATAATGAGTTCCTGGCTTGATTTTAATAACTTAAGCCAGGCAATTTTAAAGACTTAGAATAAGTGGAGCCAAACACCAAAGAAGAACTGTGCAAAAATACAACAGGCAAGAGAACATGGCCATCAGAGTAAATTCACCAACATATTCAGATGCCTAGATATCAGCAAAAAATTACAAGCTATACTAGAAAACAGTAAGAGATGGCCCAGCCAAATGAACAACCAAATATCTTGAAGAGATACAGGATTTAAGACAGCTAATGATAATCACACAACTATCCTATATAAATTCAAAGAATTGAAAATAAAGATACTAAAGAGATAAAAGATATTAAATAGACACTGAGTGACCATAAAGAACCATTTGAAAGCCTGCAAAAAAAAGTAACAGAGCTTATGGGAATGAAAGACTTAATAGATGAGACAAAAATACATTAGAAGCACAGAAGAGCAGATCTGAATTGCTTGAAGACAGAATTAATGATTTTTAAGATAGAAACTCTGAACTGGAAAAGACAGGAGAACGGAAAGAGAAGAGAATGGACAAAACGGAACAGGGTCTCATAATTGAATGATAATAAAAAACTCACAAACATTCACATGGTCTCCCAGAAGAAGAAGAAAATAGAAAAGAGACAGAAAGAATATTGGTGGAAATAATGACTTAAAACTTCCTAACCCTTATGAAAGACATAAATATCAATATCCAAGAATGACAGCATACCCCAAACAATAAATCCAAATAGACCTACCACAATACACCTACTATTCGGAATGACAAATATCAGAGATAAAGAGAGGATTCTGAAAGTGGCAAGAGAAAAGCAAAGAATAACATACAAGGGAACCTCAATAAGATTAAGTGCTGACCTCTCATCAGAAACAACGGAGGTGAGAAAAAAGTGGCATGACGTACTTAAGGTACTGAAAGTGAAAAACTGCCAGCCAAGAATTCTCTATCCAGCAAAACTGTTCTTCAAATATGAGGGTGAGTCTGAAGTCTTCACAGACAAACAAAAACTGATAGAATATGTTACCAAAAGACCAGAATTACAGGAGATACTAAATGGAGTGCTACTGTCCGAATGGAAAAAAACAAGGGTGAGAGACTTGGAGAAGTGTAGAAATGAAGATATTAAGAAGGGTAAATGAAAGGGTAAAAAGACAGACAATAATAATATATGACAACAGAAAGCCAAAGGACAAAATGGATGAAGTAAGTAATGCCTTTATGGAAATTACATTGAATGGTAATGGTTTAAACTCCCCAATCAGAAGACATAGACTGATAGAATTGATAAAAACATATGTAAAAACATATGAGCCATATATATGCTGTCTACAAGAGACTCATGTAAGATGTAAGGACAAAACCAGCTAAAAAGTGAAAGGTTGGAAAAAGATATTCCATGTAAATAGTAACCAAAAAAGAGCTGGAATAGTGATATTAATACCAGACAAAATATATTTTAAATGCTAAATTGTTATAAGGGATGAAGAAGGTCATTATATATTAATAAAAGAGGCAAGTCACCAGGAAGAAATAACTGTACTAAATATTTGTGCACCCAATAAGTGCTCCAAGAAACATGAGGCACAAATTGGCCAAATTGAAGGGAGAATTAGATGTCTCTACAATAATAGTTGGAAACTTCAATACACCACTTTCAGTATTGGATAGAACATCTGGACAGAGGATAAATAAACAGAGAGCTTGACTAATCTGATAAATGAACTAAACCTAACAGACATCTATAGAGCAGACACCCCAAAACAGCAGTATTTACATTCTTTTCAAGCATCATGGATCCTTCTCCAGGATAGACGATATGTTGGGTCACAAGACAAGACTAAATAAATTTAAAAAGATTGAGTTATACTCTGATCATAATGGAATTAAGCTGGAAATCATTAACGGATGAAAAGTTCTTAGACATATGGAGATTAAAATCCACACTTTTAAATAATCAGTGGGTCAAAGAAGAAATTGCAAGAGAACTCAGCAAATATCTTGAGATGAATGAAAATGAGAAGAAAACAAATCAAAATCTATGGGACACTGCAAAGGAAGTGCTGAGAGGGAAATTTATATCCTTCAATGCCTACATTAAAAAAGAGGAAAGAGCTAAAATTGAAAATCTAACTGCACATGTGGAGGAAATGAAAAAAAAAAAAAAAAACACAACACAGCAAAATAATCCCAAACCAAGCTGAAGGAAAGAAATAGTTAAAATGAACTCAAGAACAACAACAACAACAAAAACAACAATAGAGAAAATCAGTAAAACCAAAAGTTGGTTCTTTGAGAAGATCAACAAAATCAACAAACCCTTAGCTAGACTAATAAAGAAAAAAGAGAGAAGACAAAAAAAATAAAATCAGAAATGAGTGGGGAGACATTACCACTGACCTTGCAAAAATAAGAGAGACCATAAGAGAATACTATGAACAACTATATGCCAAGAAACTAGAAAATGTAAACAAAACAGACAAATTCTTTGGAACACACAAACCACCTACACTGATCCTAGAAGAAATAGAAGACCTCAACAAACCAATCACTACTGAAAAGATTGAAACTGTTATCAAAAACCTGCTAAAGATGAAAAGCCCAGGACAGGATAGGATGGCTTTACATGTGAATTCTAATCAATCATTCAAAGACATTCTAATACTAATCTTCCTCAAGCTCTTCCAAAAAACTAAACAGAAGAGAATGCTACCAAACTCATTCTATGAAGCTAAAATCACCCTAATACCAAAACCAAAAAGGATACTATGAAAAAAGAAAATTACAGACCAATATCTCTAATCAATACAGATGCAAAAATCCTAAAGAAAATACCTGCAAACTGAATCCAATAGCACATTAAAAGAATTATACACCATGATCAAGTGGGTTTTATCCCAGGTATGCAAGGGCAGTTCAAGACAAGAAAATCAATTAGTGTAATGAAAGACATTGATACATTGAATAAGAAAAATCGCATGATCCTCTCGCTTGATGCAGAAAACCCATTTGACAAAATGCAGCTCCCTTTATTGGTAAAAACACTCCAAAAGTAGAAATAGAAGGAAGCTTTCTCAGTATGTTAAAATGTATATATGAAGAACCTACAGCTAGCTTTGTACTCAATGGTGAAAGACTGAGCTTTCCCACTGAGATCAGGAACAAGACAAGGATGCCCACTCTCACCATTGCCATTCAATATTGTGTTAGAAGTTCTAGCTAGAGCAATTAGACTAGATAAAGAAATAATAGGAACCCAAATAGGAAGCTAAGAACTAAAACTTGGACTATTAACTGAATGATATGATCCTGTATCTAGAAAATCCTAAAAAATCCACAACAAAGCTACTAGAACTTATAGACAAGTTCAACAAAGTGGCGAGATACAAGATTAATATGCAAAAATCAATAGTGTTTCTATACACAACTGATGTGCAATCTGAGGAGGAAATCAGGAGAAAAATCCATTTATAAAAGCAACTAAAAGAATCAAATATTTAGGAATAAACTTAACCAAGGACTTAAAAGGACCTGTATTTAGAAAACTATAAAACATTGCTTAAAGAAACCAAAGAAGACTTACATCCATATTCATGATTTGGAAGACTAAATCTTGTTAAGATGTCATTTCTACCCAAACTGATTTACAGATTCAATGCAATCCAATAAAAATCCCAAAAGCCTTTTTTGCAGAAATGGAAAAGCCAATAATCAAATTTATTTGGAAAGATAAGGGGCCCTGAATAACCAAAAATGTCTTTAAAAAGAAGAATGAAGTTGGAGGACTCTCATTTCATAACTTGAAAGCATATTACTTACCTACAGTGGTGAAAAAAAACAGCATAGTACTGGCATACATACAGTCAGATTGACCTATCTAAGTGAATTGAAAACTCAGACATAGGCCTCACATGTACAGTCAATTGATTTTTTGACAAGGAAGTTAAGCCCTTCCAGAAGGGCTAGAACAGTCTATTCAACAAATGGTGCTGGGAAAACTGGATAGCCATATCCAAAAGAAAAAAGAGGACCCCTATCTCACACTTTATATAAAAATTAACTCAAAATGGATCAAGGACCTAAATA
Source organism: Tolypeutes matacus (assembly GCA_026826555.1). Classification (NCBI taxonomy): domain Eukaryota; kingdom Metazoa; phylum Chordata; class Mammalia; order Cingulata; family Chlamyphoridae; genus Tolypeutes; species Tolypeutes matacus. The sequence continues at coordinate 7,243,351 of JAKSZT010053766.1, read as the reverse complement.
TAAAAACAATGACCATAAAACCTGAAGAAAATGTAGGAAAACATCTTCAAGATCTTGTGGTAGGCAAAAAGTTTCTTAAGCCTTCACCCAGAGCATAAGCAACAAAAGGAAAATTAGATAAATGGGACCTCCCCCAAAGTAATCACTTTTGTACCTCAAAGGACTTTGTCAAAAGAGTGAAAAGGCAGCTGACTTATTGGGAGAAAATATTTGGCAATCACATATATGATAAGGGTTTAATATCCATGATATATAAAGAGATCATGCAATAAAAAGACTAGCTACCCGATTGAAAATGGACCGAAGACTTGAAAAGACAATTGTCCAAAGAAAAAATACAAATGGTGAAGAAACACATGAAAAAATGTTCAACATTTAGGGAAATGCAAATCAAAACTATAATGAGATATCATTTCACACCTATTAGACTGTCCACTATTAAAATGTTGGAAAACTGTAAATATTGGAGAGGATGTGGATTGATGGGAACACTTAATCACTGTTGGTGGGAATGGAGAATGGTACAGACACTGTGGAAGACTGTTTGGAAGTTCCTAAGGAAGTTGAATATAGATTTGCCATGTGACTCAGCAATACCATTTTTAGGTATATATCCAGAAGAACTAAATGCAGTGACACGAATAGACATCTGCACACTGACATTCATAGCAGCATTATTCACCATAGCCAAAAGTTGGAAATAACCCAGGTGTCCATCCACTGATGAATGGGTAAACAAATTGTGGTATATACACATGATGGCATATTATGTAGTGGTAAGTAGAAATGAAGTCGTGAAGCATATGACAACATGGATGAGCCTGGAGGACATTATGTTGAGTGAAGGAAGTCAGACATGAAAGGACAAATACTGTGTGATTGAGTTATTATGAACTAAATATATTATGTAAACTCATTGAGTTAACAATTAGAATATAAGTCACCAAAAAATAGAATGAGGGTAGAGAATGGAAAACTGAGGGTTAATCTACATGGAATTGCTTAAAAAGTTGTTTTGTAAAACCTTTAGAAAGGAATGGAAATGGTGAGAGCACATTATAGTGTTTTACTTACACCTTAATTGAACTAAACAATATTACGGGTATGGAGAGTTTGAAACAAAAAGTCTAAGGTCATGTATATTATAAGAAGGAAAGCTAAAAAATATAACATGGGACTGTATAACATAGTGAAACCTCATGCAAAATACTAATATGGGTGATGTTGTATATATAAGGCAATTTTTACAAAATATAAATACAAATATACTGGAGAGAAGGACACAGAACAGCAGCTATGTACAGCTGGGGAAGCATAGAGAGATTGAGAGGTGATGAGTTTTGTTTGTTTATTATTATTATTATTGGAATAATGAAAATCCTTTAAAAGTGATTGAAGTGATGAATGCACAACTATGGGATTATACCAAATACCATTGATTGTACACTTTTGATGGACATATACTTTATTAATATGTATCAATAAAATTGATTTGTTATATAAAATAAAATAAAAGGTAAAAAAAATTCTTAAATCTATTGAGAAATGTCAACAGACGAAACCTGGTGACTCACTCAGTGACTTAATACTTATTTTTTTTGGTACAATCATGTTGCATTGGAATGAAACAATAACTACCCTTTGATATTGAAATTGCTGAATTCAAATAAAAAAGAGCCCTTAAGTATTATAATCTGGGGAAAACTTCGGTCCAGAAAACTATCCTTGGAAAAACTGAATTCCATAATCATATTTATCTGAAAGAAAAACATGCCCAAGTTATTTTTACTAATGCTTACTAGTTTTGTTTGCCATATTATATAACTTCTATCTCCAAAGGTCATAAAATGACTTTAGACTCCCTTCCAAGGATTAGGAATTTACCATTTATTCTTAGTTTGCACTGTTAAAAAAAAAAAATTGTTACCTGAAAGGAAGCAATTAGGTTAGCTGTGTGTCTGTCACATAATCCTCTGGGAGAAGAAATTATGTTTTCCAAAGAAGAAAGAATGAGATACATTTTTCCCTTACCTCTTTCCAGCAGGACTTAGTCCAGGAGGCCTGAGGATATTCTTCCTGTGGGAGAGAGATGAAGATTTTTTTCCCAAGACCTGGGCTCCTGACAAAGATCTGCATTGTTGGGAAAGGAGAGGCACTATTGTTTCAATGAGAAGAAGTTGCTGGACCTGTTACTGAAGGAAGCTTCCCAGAGACAGAGAAGAATCATGTATTGGTAATGCTGTATGTGGAAGAAACATCCCCTACATGGAGTGCCCTGCATGAGCAGTCCCTGGGTGGATGGCTGTGGTGTACTTCTAGAAGTTAGGCTCATTTGAGAGAAATTATGGTTCCACAAAAGCAGCAGTGCCCCACTAATTGTACAAGACCAACATTTCTCAATGGCCAGGTAGACTTGGAGCATTGAAATCTTCACAGTGAGGTCCAGGACCAAAGCCTTCCCCAATCCCCCATAAAACCCCTCAGAATCCTTTTCTGGTCAGAGGAAAGGTAGCAGCATGCCTCTTCCATTGCATACTTGGTAACAAGTATTTTCTTATCAACCTGGCAAGTCATATATAATGTGATTAAAGTATTTGAATTAGTGGAACAAATTCAGGATATTTACATATATTATTCTTTAACCAAGCCTGCCATTTTTTTTAAGGACTACTGAAATATTCTTATCCCTTACCTGCAATTTTCATTTGAAAGGAAAATAAAAGTTCCAGACAATGTATTCCAAGGTTTTTTGTTTTTGTTTTTCCCTCAGAGGTCTAGGGATAATGCTAGGTTTAATTTCATTAATAATTTAAGAATTTCTTTTGGTTACATGATTCCTTTTGCTTCTGACTCCAATTTCTTGTGTTACTTAGGTTTTATTTTGGAAATAGCTATCATTACTCAAACATTTCTGATATGGTCTTCTTTCTTCATGTACATTTTGGGAAATATTCTAATTTGTTCCTCTGAATCTATTCTACTTGTTTTTATGAAATCTTTTCCAAAATATGTAGATGTTACTTATTGTATTACTTGAAATTTATAGTTAGCAAAATTAAGCTTACTTTGCTTAATTTTAATATGGATGTCCATTGCATCCATATTAAAACACATGAGAATAAAATTAGTTGATACTCATTTGTGTTTCATTAGTTTATGACCATCCCAAGGTTAGCAACCCTTTCTGGGCCATCTTTTGTATCCTTAAATGCTAGTCCTTGGCCTGGTACATAGCACTGGTGTGACAAGCATGGATTCTGAATGATCCAGTGAATGAATGAATGAGGTAAGGCTATAGAATCTTTTGTTTGAAAAATTTCAGAGAAACAAATTATTTGCTCCACCCAATTTAATATGCCAGAAACCTAGTCTAACTAATCATAGTAATTAACTGATGTATTAAATTGCCTTTCTGAGTATTGGGGGGAAACTCTTTATAAATGTTAAGCAAATTCAATTTTTTTACAAAGGCTTGACTTTTTTTTTTCCCTTTTGACCCCACATCTAGGAATTCATCGCTCCTGTCTATCATGAAAGTCTATGACAACATATTCCATTTCTGGAAAACACACAAAGTTAACTAGTGGATCCTTCAATACATTTATAGTCTTTTGTACTTAGCAGATATTTAATCCAGAGGTTTTGCAGCTTATCCTTTTGTATGTTACATCCCATGAAATATTAATTATATGTTCATGGGTCATTTATGGAAAGCTCCTCAATATATATAAATCATATATGATACATGATAACAATCTTATTTTAAAAGATGGCCTATAAACATTCATTGACAATTTCTTTGTCTATATACCTAGTCAATAGTTACCAACATTGATAGGAAGACACATATTTAAATAAAGGAAAAGATCATGCTAATTATACAAAGGAATCACTGAATTTCAGGGGAAAATGGATTTAAGTAACTTTTTCTAAAGGCTAGAGAAAGCTCTGCACATTAGGGAGATGGTATCAGCATAAATTTTCAAATTGGCATGAACATATATTTTTGCATAGTTCATAAATATTAATATTTTTAAAAGATATTTTTAAACTATTTACTGATTGTTTCATAAACAAGCACTAGCATTTTGAAGAATGTAAAAGCATTATTTATTCTTACCCTTCATTTGTATTTCATCTGTTCCTTTATATATTTATATAAATGTTTTTAAGTCTAAAAAAGGATAATAACAAATACATGTAAATATATTTTTATTTTTCTAGCAATTTCAAACTAAACTCTAAGTTCTGTCACATTTTTTCTTCTGTTTGTGTTTCTCTGTCATATTCTTTCTATTTCTTTAAATACAATTTTATTTCTTAATAAGAGGCCTTATTTGATGGAAGGTGATTACATTTGATAATTTTATTCAGATTTTACATCTTGTGCCAGACTTAAAGCTCACAAATCCTTCTCCATTCTGAAAGTTCAAATCCATGGAGATGACCTATCTAATCAAAGAGATTATCTGGAGAATAGGTATATAGAAATCAATTTGATTAATGAATTTAACAAAGTTGTTTCCTGATGTAAACCAAACCACACACCTCACCCACATTTTGATAAAAGACACAATAACTTCCTATGAGCAATCACCCTCCTTGGTAGGTAAATATGATAACAACCTAAATCGTATTTTGAAATATATGTACCCTGAACCTGCATAGCTATGGCTTGTCTCAATCCAGTCTTTCTAGTGGATTCTGTCAACAGCAGCTACCACACTATGACCACAAAAAGCTTAATGAACACCCGTTTACCATGTAACAGGCTCTCTTCTCTAGAAGGAGAGGATAAAACAAGTTCCTGACCTCTAGGAGATGACCTTGCAGTGAAAGAGGAAGAAAATATACAAACAATATCACATAATGTTTCAGTTGACAACAATTGCTATGAGGAAAAATAGTGCAGGACAGGGAGATTAAAAGTGGTTCTTAAAAGGAGTATTCTGTTGTCTTCTAACCAGTCTCAAATTTATGTTAATTACTTGGCCTAGCGTTTTCCCCAGCATTCAGATAATGTTAGTTCAGACTCCACACCACATGTAGCATAGCCCTGGAGTTTCAGTTTTTATGGAAGATATTTCTAGTATAGTAATAAAGATTTTTTTCCAATGACATTTCTTTTCTCTGATCCTCCTTTCCCAAAAATTTAAATGTTATATTATTTAGTAGTCTTTTACTTAAGGAGGAAATTAACACTATAAAGGAAGAAAAAAGGGATTCTCTCTCCAACTTTTAAGTTCCAAAAGCTTAAATCCTTCATGGAAGACAAAGTGTTCATGACCTGGCAAAACCTTTGAAATAAAGCGTCATGAATTAGATGGGGCTTCTATGTTCTATGACTCAATCCAGGACAGAGCACAGATGCCTCGAGCTGTGCGATATGGGAAATGGAGGCTAGGTGAAAAAGCAATTTTGATTATGTGCATAAAGTTAGGTTTCAAGGAGGGAGAGGCCCTATACTTGGGTGCTTGGGCCAAGTCTTTGGGAAAGAGTGAAACACACAGATAGGTTTATGGGTTTTGGGAGTAGAAGGGAATAGTGAACCATTCTCAGATACAAATTTTTACCTATTGTATCTAGACAGATACCATGTTGGTCAACCTCATATCCTAGAAATGTGAGAGTAAACTGATCCATTTCTATGTTTCCCACTGAGCCAAGGAAGTAAGTAGTGGTTAGAACTGGCAGACCTGGAAGCCATACAGTTGGGAATGGGGGCATTTCTACTGAATGGATCAATGACTGAGATCTAGAATGCTCTATAGCTATCTCAGCAGATGCCAAAGAGGACAAAGGTCGTTGAAGATGATGTCTCGCTCCTAATGCCTTATGATTTCATAAGCATCCATAAGATTAGATATCCCTGGAGAACAAAATTTCACCCCAAATTGATTGAGATTAGTTTTCAGCACTACAAAAGAAAAGAGACTATGAAAAGAAATTAAGTTGAGTTACAGAAAGTAAAACAGGTTATATTGCTCAGATGAACTGAGTTTAAACTTTTACCAGAAGCAATGTCTTCCTCAATCCAAACTTTTCTTCCAAGTTGTTTATTTGTTTGATTTGGTGCATTTTATCTGAAAACACTCCATGTTTTTCCTGTAGTAGCAACAATGTGTAATAGTTGGAATGTGTGCTCTCCAAAACATTGGTTTCAAACTAAAATCTAAGGTCAGATTCAAATATGTTCATCTCATAGTTATGTGCTGAAGCCTCCTCAGATCTAATCCCAAGATCCAATTTCACTCATTTCTTCCCAACTTCACATTCAGTGCTGTCTCTAATTTAGCTTTAAATCAGCCATAGTGGGAGTTACAACATAGAAATATGTAAAGGCTAATGTCAAGAAAAAACGCAAATCCATACTTGGTAAGGAGAGACTTTATTCAAAGGAGTTATCACAAGAAGAGAAAGGGACTATTGAAATGCGAAGAAAGGCCAAAACAAAATCTGAACTCAACTTCCTTGATGTAAAGGGCAAGAGGGTTTTTCAGGGCTGGAGTGAGCAAGTGGAAAAGTACTGGAGGACATTAAGAGACAGTCATGCAACAGGATGGGCCAATCACATGATGTTATTTACTGAGTTCACTGGAAAGGCTCAGTGGAACATGTTTCATCTAACTATGTGAGGGCCAGGGTGAGAGTGGTCAGGGACCTAAGGTCAAGAAAAATCTTGCCTAAAGTTTGGGCAACTTTAGGGAGAGCTAAAGCCATCTTGGTCAGCAGTAAGCTGTTTTTCAGAACATAAAAAGGTATGTGTGTTGGGGGCAGACCTCCTTAACCTCCACTGTTTCCAAGATCACCTTAATAAATTTCATCATTGTCACTAACTATAGATCAGGGTTTCCCTGCATGAAAGCTGGTTGTTAGTTGGCCAATATACCACTGACCCTGCATCTTTAGTGCTGGGGAACAGGGTATTAAACTTCCCGTGCTTCTGCTACAACTGAATTTATGTTTGGCTTTTGAGCAGAGAATTACACAGTCAAATGTGACATTCTTTGTGGCTCCTAGACATTCCAGTTTTCTAATTAAGTAAACATTGTATTTTTATGTTTTAAACAACTCGAGTTATTGGACTTAATGGAATGCTTTCTGACTGCCTGCGATACACTTGCATGGTCACCCACAGTGCCAGCCCAGAGACTGGCATGTGTTGGGCACACATATCAGCAGTCAAAGAACCAATGATTGCTCTTCCAGCAACAGATCAGTGATCCAGAGGGTAGATTTTATATTAGCCCTTTCACGGCAAATACAGTAGTAAGAAATAATGTCATGTTAGAGGTTCTGTGGATGGATATACAATTATAGTGTTGCTTTTATTCTTTTTTTTTTTTTTTAGAGTACTGACCAATGTCAACTTGTAAAGAAATTACTGTTGAGGAAATTAAAGGAATTAAAGGAAGGAAATGAATATACTGCAACAACATGTATGTATTTATCTAGCCTTAAAGCATTCAAACATAAAGGATGAAAGACTTGTTCCAGAAGCAAAGGGTGGGAGTTTCTCTTATCAAGTGAAATGCATATAAGTGAATTAAAAGATCACTCAAAAATGACTTTGTTTATTATCCAGATTGCTATGTTTTATCTTTTACAGAAAATAAGATATTGTGAGTTCTCTGTATATGCCCTATGTGACAAGGAAAAAGGCAGTGATGTGGGCAGTGAGGCTAAAGACAGGAAAACATAAAGTTAAGAAAAAATAGCATGAAGTTTTCCTGGAGAGGTCAAAAAGTGAGGAGAGATAAAGCTTACAGAGAAGGGGGCAATTTGCAGACCCCACAAAGACTTCCTTCGACAATAGGGGGAAAGCCTCAAGAATTTATAGCCCCAAAGAATTAGACAACATGATACAGAAGAATGACTGCTGGCTCGGACGCCAGCCAGTTTACTCAACCCTCTATTGTTTATAACAGTTATTACATTGGACCGCCATGCCAAAAAGGTAATAAGAACTGTATCTTGCCCTAAATCACAATCCATTTTAATTTGGAAATAGATTATCTTTTAATATTTTCCTCTCAGACTATTTTTACACAGTGCTCAAAGCTATTCTATCTTCCAATATTTTTTATCATTCAGGTCCTACAAAAGCGATACTAAACAGATGTGAATGTTCAAAATAAAGTAAAGCATAATTGTTCTTACATATTTTTTAACTTATTTACTAACTTATTTAAGTGATTCTAAAGACTGCTTTGGCTATTGGAGATAATAATTAATATTGTTAATTATTGGAGATATTAATTAATATCTTTTTACTGGAAATATTTTAGTGGAAGTACATTAACTTTCTTTTAGAAAAATATTGAATGCAATATTGTTTTAAGAAACATGGACATGAGTAAACTCTAGCAGAACATGAAAGTTGAGATTTAAGCCACTTTCCTTTATGAATATATAAAATCATTTGTACAAAGTGATAGAAATTATGGAAAAAAAAAAAAAGATTGCTGAAAAGAGGATGAGGGATCTTAGGGTAACAATAGAATGGGGGAAAAAAAGTCCCAGGTAGTAAAGTTTATTCCTGACATTGAGTTAGATTCAATAATTATTTTAGTCTTATTCATTCATTCATTTACTCAACCATTCACTAATATTCAGTGGGGTCTAATATGTACAGACACTGTTCTAGGAAGCAGACCACATACAAAAGGGTTAAGAAACAAAAATATATAACTGAACTATTTCTGTCAGTGTCTGGCTTACCAGGAGATAGAGGACAAGGCCAAAACAAAGTGGAAACTACTGATTAAACTCGAAATATGAGAGAAATGAGAAAATGTTTTTGCCTTCTTCTCTATCCTTGTTGATTTCCTCATCTGGATGTGGCTAGAACCAGTTAATAAGGATCTGTCTCTTTTGACTCCCTCAACTTGCAGAACAGAACCTTTCAAAAGCCTTAAATGAGGAGCCGGAGAGAGGTAATTTTCCTTGCTCCCCAAATGTATGACATTAACTAACTCTTGATATTTTCTGGAAAAGAAGTTTCATCTAAAACTCTAATCTGAGAAAGTTGGGAAATTGTTTCCCAATTCTCTATAGAGTTCCACTTGAAGAATCTACCTGTCATCTTCCTTGAAAATTAGTTTCCACTTCACACGTTATATAAGGTCATGCTACATGCCTTCTTTAATCATTTATAAATTAGATCTGGAATACTACTAGTTCTTAAATTATCCTCTGATTGATTTAGAATTTACCTATTATTTTATTTTGCAGTTTGTTTATTTTTTTCTTTGTTTTATCCAATATAGACAGGACTGAAGGTATCAATTTTATGTTCTCTTCAGAATAGGGAGGCTGGCTTTGTCTTGCTAGTTCTCTTGGTTTCATGAAAAGTCAACTGAAATCTATATTTTTACTATTTAATGATCACATAAAACATATTGCATTGGAAACACTGTAATAAATCTACTTTCAGAGCTTTAGCTATCCTGGTGCCATTTGTGTTGCTTCAATATTCTTTTCTCAATCCTACAACAAAGCTGGATTTGCTATATGCTACAAAGCATATTGTATCATTTAGTTAACTAGAATTCTTTCTTCAGATCAAGTTTAATGTCACCAACCCTGTCAGTTTAGCTTTGACCAGCTCTGTCATATATACGGAGAGAACTTTCCTTTTTAGTATTTGTAAATTTAACTTTTTGATGCAGAAACTTGTTGACAGTGGTATGATGAATCCTTTTACCTATTATCACCCAGCTTCAACAATAAAAACACATGACCAATATTTTTCATCAGTATTTTCAGTTATAATATACATATAACAATATTTAGCAATTTTAGGTTCACAATTTGATGAACGTTGTCTAATGCAGATAGCTGTGTAAACCACCACAATTGTAATATAGAATAATTCTCTATTTCCCACAAAAACTCCTTTTGCCCCTTTAAAAGTTAATCTTATGCTATCATTTTTATTAAGTTGTTTGACTCATTATTGAGCTGTAAAATTTCTTTATATATTATGGATATATGTCCTTAATCAGACATATTTTACAGATATGTTTTCCCAATCTGTGGCTTGCCTTTTCATTTTTCTAATAATATCTTTGGAAGAGCAAGAGGTTTTAATTTTTTGAAGCCCAATTTGCCAACATTTTTTTAGAGTTTATCTTTTTGTGTCCTATCAAAGACATTTATCCATAACCCAAGGTCACAGAAATTTTTCTCCTATGCTTTCTTCTAGAAATTTTATAACTTTAGGTCTAACCTTTAGGTCTATGATCAAGTTTGAGGTAATATTTGTAGATATGAGATAAAGAACAAGGTTTAATTTTGTATAAAGATATTCAACTGTTCTAGCATCATATGTTGAAAAGACTGTACTTTCTATGGCGAAATATCTTGGCATTTCTGTGTAAATCAATTGACCTTATTTGTGTGATTCTATTTCAGAATGATCCATTCTTTTCTTTTAATCTAAATGTCTATATTTAACTCAACGCAATTATGGCTTAATTACTATAGTTTAATCAGTAATGTCTTATAAATTAGGTAGTGTATTTCCTACAGCTTTGACTTCCTTTACAGAACAATTTTGATTATTTTAGGCCCTTTGCATTTCCATGGAATTTTAAAATCAGCTTGTTAATTTCTACCCCTATCTAGGGAACCCCAATGCCTCCCTTCCCTACCAAAAGACAACAACCTTGGGATTTTGACATAGATTGGCTTGAATCTTTAGATCCATTGTTAGAGAAATTGACATTGTAAGAAAATTGAATCTTCTAATTCAAGGATACGATATTTCTCTCCATCTACTTATATTTTAATTTCTCTCAGGAATGTTTCACATTGTATAGGTCTTGCACTTATTTTATTAAATTTATCCCTAGTTATTGTTTTATTACCCATATTTTTAAATTATAATTTCCAATTGTTTGTTGCTACAAAATAGAAATGTAACTGAGTTTGGATATTGTCCTTGTATTTTACAGCCTTGCTAAACTTACATATTAGTTCTAGTAGCTTTATTGAAAATTCTTTAAGATTTTCTACCTAGGTGATCTTGTCATTGAGAACAAAGATCTTATTATTTTATGTACATATATAATTTTAATTGTAATGCAAATACCAAATAAAATCTAACCATTGTGATCAATTCCCTCACTTGATGTTGTTTATGTATTTTACTTTTTCCTTGTCAATTTACTTGCCTTTTATTTCATTTCCCCCCCCTACTGCACTATCTAGGAACGTCAGTGTAATGTTAAATGATAGTGGTAAAAACAGGCATCCTTGCCATGTTTCCTAATATAGGAGAACAGCATTCCTATCTCACTATTGATTCTGATGTTAGTTCTAGTTTTCTTTTAGATGCCTTTATTAGGTTGAGATCATTACCTGTTATTCCTGGTTTACTGAGAATTTTACCATGAATGCGTGTTAAATTTTGTCAAATAATTTTCTGCCTCTATTTTGATTGTCATGGCATTTTCTAGTTTTAGTCTCTAAACATGATTTTCAAATATAAAACCATCATTTAATTCCTGCTATAAACCTCAACTGTTCATGATGCATTATCATTTTTAAATTTTGTTGCCTTCACTTTGCAAAACTTTGCTAAGGATATTTATGTCTATGTTCATGGAGACTATTGGTCTGTCTTGTCTTTAACTTATGACTTTCCTACTTTTAGAATCAGTGTAATGCTTGCCTCATGAAATGAGCTTGGAAGTTTTCACTCTTATTTCTATTTTCAGTAAGTTTGTATAGAATTGATATCTTCTTGCCCTTATAGGCATGATGGAATTTACCAATGATGTCATCTGACCATAGACTTTTCTTTATGGATGTGTTTATACTAAAGAATTCAATTTGCTTAAATGGGCATCAGGCTGCTCAAGTTACCATTTCTCCTTAAGTGTGCTTTAGAAGTTTGTGTCTTTCAAATAATTTGTCCACTTCATCCCAGTTGTTGAATTTTTTTGGCAAACATCCCATAATCTTCTATCATTATCCTTTCATTATTTAAAATACATGTACATTTGTAGTTATATCGGTTCTTTGACTTCAGGTATTATAATTTGAGTCTTCTCTCTTCACTTTGTGATCAGTCTATCAAGGGATTTATCAATTTTATTGATCTTTAAAAGAACCAGCTTTTGTTTTCATTACTTTGAGTATCATTTTATTTGGATTTCAATTTTTATCTATAAAAAATAAGGACTCTTTAATAAGTAAACATAATCTCAGTTGCATTACCACAACTCAAAATTACAAATGAGCAATAATTACCTAACAGTATCAACTATTCTGTCACTGTCCCTGGTTGCTGTTATTGTTTTACATACATATGTACTTGGAGTTGTAATCCAAATACCAAATAAAATCTAATCATTGTGATCAGTTCCTTCACTTGATGTTGTTTTTATATCTGTTTATTTGCTATTATCTCTTTTGTTGCTGAAGAAATTGGGGATTTTGCCTTTTAAAGTTTCCCACAATCTGCAATCTGCTAACTCATATGTTAGTTAGCATGTTACCTTCTCCCCTAATATCTTAGGAGTGTGATAAGATTCAGGTTCTAAATATTAATATTTGCCATGACCATGTCAAAGGTGATGAGGAGGATATACATCAGCAGGTACAGTGTCTGTCTCTTTGAGCAACATTAGTAGCCATTGATGATCACTGCCTAGACCCATGAATTCATCATGGGCTCCAATATATACTATAAACCTTTATATCTATTTGCATGATCATTTAAGTCATGTCTAATCACTCTGTAAGCTGCATGATGAAAGAGATTAAATTAGTTTGCTCTTATCATTGTATCACCATGGTGGCCATACATGTTATTTCCATAATTTCGGAATCAATAGGTGCAAGCTCCACACATCCCACTTCAGGCCGGAGAACAGAGACCAATCTATCTGTCTGCATGTGGTTTTATCCACCCCCGGGGGAAGAGGCCCTGCCATTGAGAATTTCTGTCCTGATAAATATCTGGGGCTGCTTGTTTCCAGGTTTCCGGGTTTAAGATCTTGCTGTACTTTTCATCAGACTTTATATCCCCCTCCCCCCCCCCAAGTTGTAGAATGGCACACAAGAGAAAAGGAGGTGGAGGTAGTGGAAGGCCAGAGGATGGCTAATTACTGTGTGTTTCTGATTTCCCCAAAGAAGGAGGTGGGTGTAGGTGAGGTCTGGGCAATGGCTACTTAATAAGTGTCTCTGATTTCCTTAACAGTAGAATCAGATAATTTGATTCCCAGATCCTCCATGATAAATGTACATGAAAACAGCAACAATCGTTTAGTGAACAGACACCTTATGACAGGACCAGTGGTAAGAAAAAGACTTTTATATGGCTCATCTCCTTTTCTGGTCATGACACCTTTTATGAGGCAGTTACTGTTATTAACCTCATTTTATACATGGCTTACCTGAGGCTTAGAGAAAAGTTAAAAAACTTGATCAATGAGGCAGAGTTAGGTAATGGAGCAATGAAAATCAAATGCTAGAAGCCAAGTTCTTAATCATTGTGCTGTTTTTTTCCCACTGACCACCTTCTCATATGGGAAGTAAATATCAAATATAAACTTTGTCTTGTGTATCTCTCTACACTCATCTCCCATCAGTGACCACTCATTCCTAGTATACTGTTCACCAACCAAGATGCATATGGCAGGCTTGACCCAATGCAAGGACCTCTGCATTTATTCTTTCCTTGTCCAGGAAAACATCCCCCCATTGCTTCAACTTCACTGAAATGCATCTATGAAATTTTCTTCTTTGTTCACTGATAAATTTCTAGTGTTTGGAAAAATGGTAACCATCTAGTAGATGCTACTTAAATGTTTGTGGACTAAACGAAATATATATTTAGACCGTATTTATACAGTTAGAAACTGTAAAATACATAGTTAAAAAATGACAACAGGAATGCAAAGATGGGTGTATCTCACCCTAGCACCTCAGATTCTTTATTAGCATTATAACTAGTCCTGTCATGGGTCGGTATCTCTGGCTGGCCGGCAATTTGGGGGGTTCCTTGACTTTTCTGTCACATGGCAATACACATGGCAGTGTATTTTCCTTTCTATTCCAGGTTCGGTTGACTTCCAGCTTCTGGTTGCTCCCCATGACTTCTCTCTCTTGGTCCTCTCTATATGAGGCTTTCAGTAATAGGATTAAGACCCATCCTGATTCAGTTGGCCCACATCTTAACTGAAGTAACCTCATCTAAAAATCCTTTTTACAATGGGTTCACACTCACAGGAATGGATTAAATTTAAGAACATGTTTTTTGGGGATACACAACTCCAAGCCACTACACCCAGTATCAAGGAAGATTTGAGAAAGGAAACCTTTTTTTTTAAAGTTCCATTCTTTCTGTATTACTATTTCTTTATACCAACATATAGTCTCACAGTTTTTCCAGGGTTTTCACGGCACTGACGTAAACCTTCATCCAAACAATAACAAAATAAACAACAACAAATTTAAATCCTCCTATTATTGTTAAAAGAAGTTATTCATGTTCTACCCCCATCTCTACCCCCATCTACATTCCTTCTAGCCAATGAATTTTCAACATGTTTTCTTGGTTTATTATAATTTCATTGCAAGACTCAATTATGGAAGTATTAACAGGGAAGGATAAATGGAAGGGGAAGCTAAGTACCTTGAATACAGTGTAAAACATATCTTAAAACTGAAATAAGACTAATTTTTTTCATATTCTGTCATGCTTTGTCCTCAATTGTGAATAATTACAAGTCTGTCTTGATTTATCCCTGAATTAGAATATAAATTTATGTAGCAAGATATTTTCTTTTATCAGGCATATCTTTGCCAACAGAACTATTCAATCATTCCGTTTTCTACAAATTTTTCTTTGCTAATGAGTGATTCCATTAAATGTAAAAAGCTATCAAGGTAGACCCCACAATCAGAGGAAACTGAACATACTTTAAGAAAGGTTTTCCTTATCAGGAATTAGATTTTATTCAGATCAAATTTTGAAGTATTAACGTGCACATATGAGTTTAGTATTTCAGAAATATTTTCTCTCCTCTGTTTTTTTTTTTTTTTAAATTCAATTCTGTCTCACTCATCCTTTATCTACTAAAGTTCATGCCATGCGGCTGAGTGGAAAAAATGAAAAAATGGGTCTAAAAACTTGGGCATGCAGTAATTTGTTTTCTGTAAACTAACAAATATAATCCCAACCTCATCTAACTTTCCTAAGGCATTTTACGGGGAGGGAATTGAAAAAAAATTGAATATAAAAGGGAAAATTCTAACTCCTACCTATATAAATGGTGAGTCAATAATTACTGTAGAACAGTGGTTTTCACAGACTGTTCTCTCAAACACCAGTCAGCTGAGTCCAATAGAGGGTTTTACAAATATTTGATGTTTATGTCATCTTATAAAAGCTTTAACTTTCTTAAAGAACATAAAACCTCAAATCTGTTAAATATCAGAATTGAAAACCTAATTTTCTATTTTGTACCCACCATGCCTGTGACAGATGTCACAAATCAATGCACTGTTTAAAGTCTGAAGAAGCTATGGACTCCTTCTCCATAAGGTTCACACAATTACTATCTCACACTATTTGTTGCTATGAACTTATCAACTTAAGTCAGAAATTATTACTATTCTTATATGTGTCAGTGACTTTCAAACTTTGTTTAAGGGACTCTAGGAAACTTCACAGGCCCATGTTGGGGAGAAAGAAATGGGGAGGTAAGTGTCCACTTTCCAACTTTATTTCAGTCAGAGCAACTTATTTTTTCAATCTGTTTTACATAATGGACTTCTTCATAAGATTTCATTTAACAACAGTTAACATCATTTTTATTCACAAATATGTTAATTTGTACTCATATTGATTGCTTTCACAATAAGTAAATAATACATTTAAAGTTCCAAATTTTATAAGTTGGGACTTATATATTTAATATACTAAAGTCTACACAATTAATTTCTTTGTAACATTTCATTTGAAAAAGCATTCATCTTAAAAAATAAATATCTTGAGATATTTTCACTTTTTCATTTATTCAACAAATATTTATTCACCTATTAGTATATGCCAGGCACTGTTCTTTTTGTTTGGACTATATCAATGAACGAAATACAAATGTCCATCTGTGTGATATACATTAGGAGAAAAAAAATCTCTGCCCTCATAGAGCTAATATTATAGAGATGTTTTAAGGGATATATATTTATATATCTTCTTTGTGCTCTTGCAAAGAAACCCAGGATTAATTATTAATTGAGAGTAAAAATATCTTTTACCTTCTTGGGCTTTGTTAATATCTATCTGAGACTATTGGCCAGCCCTTTCAAATTGTTGATTTTGTTGGGCAGGTGGAGAAAGGAGAGCTGGCTGTCTAATTATTTATCTATATACATTATTGCCCCAAGGTAAGAAATAATGACCCCAAATAGAATATTTAGAATATCCAAAAAAAGGAAAAATTGAAAAAAAAAATTACCCATAACCTACTACAGAGACAAATACTCTTGATATTTTCTGGGCATTTCTCCCAGTGTTCTTAAAAATTGTAGTTGCATTTATATAATATAATCAAAATTACATACTTAAAACTGTATATAAATGTAATATGCTTATTTTAAAAATAAATAAATTTCATATATTTTTATATTTAACTTTTATACATATGTGTATATATATAATCTGACAGAAGAATTCATACAAGATCTTCAATGGTTCAAGAATTCAAAATCTACTAGGAATTTAAAGAAAGCAATTTTTAAATGATCCATACGTGATGTTTCCTCATTTTTACCCAGCTATGGATATATTTTTTCCATTCATACATACATTAAATGCTTGATATAAAATTGTCAGTTCACACATTTTTTTCTACAACATTGTCTAGATACCAGTATTTTGCACTGACACATTTGCAGAGAGTGCAATGCCAACTTGATCTTGTGCAGTAGAAATCTCTTTTCTGCTTGTGTGCACAAATAATTTTTTTCTTAATCCTTGCAAGTAAGAATATTTTGCTAAGATAAATCTTGTCTTTTTATGTCTTAGCTTTCTCTAAAATGTGTTATACCTTTTTGTTTACTCAAACATTCTGTTTTTTCAGGAACAGAAAGTTTTTCTTTTATTTTATGAAGGTTCCTTGCTTCAATGTTTTTTGTTCTTCAAGAACATTAGTTACATTTAAATGGTATCTTACTCTTTTTTCTCTAAATCAAATCCTTTCTTATTATTTCATTTTTCTGACATTTGTTTTGCATTTCAGGTTTCTCAATTAGTCTTGCTCTTATATTCACGTGCATACATTTTAATTCTATTTCCTTTGTTTTGGATTCTCTAAAATATTTCTTCACTTAGTCATTTTCTTTTTCACCTCATTTTATAGACTTTTTCTGTCAGCTATTCACCTCTTACAACTTTTTTTTTAATTTCATAAGGTCGTTAGTTTATTAGATCATTTTCAGAGTAATATCTGCAGTGTAGTGTAATGGTGTGAGCTGCAGACTTGGGATCCGAGTGCCTATAGTAAAATTTTGTTTCTACTACTTAGCAACAATGTGATTTTGATCAAAATACTTCAATTCCCCATAATCTGTTTCCTCATTGGCAAAATGGAGATGAAACTACTTCATATAAAGTGCATGTTACTAAACATATTAATTAAGAAATGTTAGCTATTAATATTGTTGATTACTCTGGATTCCTTAAAAAATCAGGATCCATTTAAAAGGAATATCAAATTGGTTCCCAAGTTTTCTGGTTGAGACTGAAGTTTCTTTCAAAGTGAAGGAATCTAAAGAGATTCTATCTTCTTTCAGGCAATCTCTTTCTCTTGAGATTCTTTTTCAGTCGAACTCCATCAGCTTTTTAGTTAATAGAGACTGCTCTGGGATTCTGGCATTACTTTACACAGTCTCAATTTCTGATATTGGGGTTGTTCTTAACTTTTCCATTTTAAGCATAGGTCTTTTTAAAGAAAGTTCATAGAAACTGCTGTTTCAAATCATAAAGCAAACTAAGCCTGTGGATTATTTATTATGGTTTCTTCGTTCAGGTATGGAACTCTGCAGCAGTTATCCTGAGCTTCTTGGAGGCTGAGTCCATTATTCTCCTGAGAGGAAATTTTAGCCTTTATATTTGCCAAGTTACCAGAGGCAATAATTTTCAGTATGAGACTTTCACCCCTCACTGGGTTCAGTCTGGTGAGCCGAAGGAGTCAGATAGGATCAGAAGTATGGAATTTGAGTGTACCGAAGGGCCTCTGAACTTCACAACTGTCATAGTTGAGGTTTATCAAACCTTTACGACCATGTCATAAGTAAAGATATATATTTTCCCTGCACACAGATATGCACACATTGTGAAATACAATTTTCATAAAACTCTATTTACTCTTATTTTCACTATTCAAATCTATGTCATAAAAGATGCCATTCATCACTGATTAAATTGGATTCATTACTTCTCAAATTTTTCAACCTGAATAAGAACTCTAGATTAGCTATTGAATTGGTCTTCAGGCTTTTTCCCACCCTACATTGATGGTTTTCATCCATCATTGAAAATAATCTAAAGTCAAATAAATGATATAAAAGATGAGATCAGAAATCAGAAACAGAAGATAAATATTAAAAATATATTCCTCTATTAGCCTCCCACCCAACCAAAACTCCCAGAAAACAAAGAGAAACACTGTCAAATAATAATGAAACAATTTCTTGACATATTCCTTACCAAAAGAAACAAAATTATTACATATAAAAAGCTAAATATGCTTGTCAAAATATTTGGAAATTTTACTATTATTTGCTGTATATAGACTTATTTGCTATAACTAGACAACTATACTCTAATAGGCTAGGAATCTGAATCACAGGAGAAGGAAAGTTGACTAAAACAAGTAGGTCCATTTTATTTCAAAGGTGGAATAAAAACTTCTAGAGACCTCTGGATTTGTATATTTATGACAATGGAGTATTTTCAAGTATTTTCTTCCCACTTATAATTTAATAATAAACAATCTTATGCCATTGAATTATTGGTCACAGGGAAAAGTAAAGGAAATGAATAATTTAGACAGCAAATGTGTCTTTTTTAAAAAATAAGCAAGTACATTTTAATAACTGAATTCTGGCAGTTTACTCTGTGCCATGACGTGTCAACACATCAGACTGATTTAAGATTTACGTGAAGTTCAAAATTCAACTTTGATACATTAAAAATAGGCTTACATTTTTTTCTTGATTTTATGAAGCAAAAAATTAGCATCTGTATTATTATAGTTGCTGGTTATATATCAGGGTTTACTGTACCTACTTAATTAGATAGCCAAAAGTACACTAAAGTATCTTAGTCTGTCTCTAAGTAGTTTATGTAGCAGGACTTTTCTAGTTATTTAGCTTTGGGAAGTCTGCTGATATAAGGGTAGAATATCATTTTTCAGGTTTGACATTGGCTTATGGTCAAAAAAAAAAAAAAAAAAAAAAAGAAGAGAGAGAGAGATTATTTCTTTGTCAAATTAAGTCATTTTTCAAGGATCCCAGGGGGCTATACACTTACTTGCTTCATATAACAGGATTTGGTAGGGAGGTTAGGTCAAAAATATTGTTCTGAAACTGGAGTGAGAACTAACAGCTGAGAAATGTATATTTAAAATGGAGGTTCACATGAAGTATCAAAAGTTCAGAGTCTGTCTTTGTTTCCATTTCTATGTGTTTCATATCTATTTAACTGAAAGACGGAAGTAGTTGAATATTTTGAGTAATTTATACATCCTAAGTCAGGACCAGGGTGGTGATTAAGAAAGAACCTCTCACTAGACACTGCTATAAAGTTGGCAGTTATTTGCAATTTGATCGCTCTCTTTTCTTTCTCTTGGTCTGTCTGCTTCTAGCCACAAGCACAGTCAACCAAATGTGTTTTACAGTTTAGTCCCCATCGCAGTATGCTATAGACAATATCTAGAACATTATTTTTAATTGTAAACTTCTTAGTACATTTATGTTCATTTCAGTCAAGGTACGTTTCTTTTGTAATATTGAATTTGACATGACCATTTGAGCAAATTTTTTAGAGCCCTTTTTTACAATAACTCATAACAATGAATTCCAATTCTTGAATCCAACAACTGTGCTTTGTTTTGCCAATCTTCTCAAAATATTTTGGAGGAAAATTGAAAATTAGCATACATGAATATTTTAAGGAAATAGAATTAAATTATTTTGAAGAATGTAATGTGCACCATGGGAGCAAAAAAACAACTATTTGTTCCCTTCTACTTTGGTCCATTTTTGGAGGTCAGCTGAACAATACTCTATCATATGAAATAAAACTTTCCAGAATTAAACTTAAAAGGACAGGAAGAATTTTTGCAAACTATAACCACACTCATCAGATGCATTGTTTTCTTTTAAAAAAATAACTAAGGCATTTCTTCGACCTCACTATTGGAATTTTTTTCTCTTTTATGTAATTTTTTAAAAATTATGTAGCAAATGTTTAGTGATCACTCAATATTTGTTCTCCCATTCTTCCATAGTAATCAAATTTTAGCTGGGCCCATAGTCACTAGATTAAAGGATACATTTTCCAGCTTCCTTTGCAATTAGTTATGGCCACTAACATACTGTGTGCCTCATGTTATCATCTATAATACTTCTAAAGGCTTAAAGCGATACCTGACCTGGCACATAATATCACTATTTACATTTTAGGGGTAAAAAATATATATAGCACTTCCAGGGCTTGCTTTAAAATAAATAGGCATTGCTTCACAAGTTTACCTAGTTTTCACTACCTTGGAGATGTCAGAACTGGAGCAGTCCATGTTGGACCTCCATGTTAGCCAAGTGCAGAGGATGGTGGAACCACTTACAAGCAAGCCCTGGATGCCTGCCTACACTAGACTGTTATGTGAAAGGGAAATGAACTTCTATCTTGCATAACCAACTGAAATTTGGAAAATCTTGGTTGCTGGGTCTTACCTATAATCAACTAATATGGATTACTAATAATGATTCTGCTCTAAGACCATTTTTCTTAGAGAGAAATATGAAGCTAGTTATTAGTTTTAAAATAGAGCATAGAAATTTGTTTGGCAAAATTAATCAGTACAATATCATAAAATTTGAAGCATTTCTACATATATTGTTATCTTTAGTGAGACTAAAAATAGTACTGATGATATATATTAGTCAAATCTTAGTAGCTATGGCTGCATTAACATATAAGCAGAAAGATATTCAATTTTAAAGTTATTACTTCACAGAATTTTCAACAGGGAAGAACTTTTCAATGAAGGTTATATTTATCTTTTCCTTATAATTCCTGGTACATATGTATTATGCAGTTATTACTGTGTGTGTACTACACAAAGATAAATAAAAAGATCCAGTGATCATTTACATTTTATGTCTATGTGTATATGTATATTTATTCATAAAAGCTTTCAAACCAAGCTACCTGTCTATAAATTCTTCTCTTTCCTCTTCATGACCTACAAGTCATTAGAATATTTTAACTATTATTATTATTTTTCAAAGCAATTCACCATAATACAGAATGCTGAGTTCTTGGCACATTGATCAAAATCTTCCAAAATCAAGTATTGATTCACTTTTTTGGGCCTCCTGATCCATCTTTTCCTTCAAGTACTTCTTGCTCCATCATAGTAGGCAGAATTAGTCACCATCTTTCTTGTGTTCCCATAAAACAATTGATTTACACATATGAAGTGTATATTACATTATTATATGAGTTCTTACTTACCTGACTCTTTAGGTGGCTTGGACCATGTACCCCCAAAAAAATGTTTTCATATATTTAATCTTTTCCTGTAGTTGTGAACCCATTGCAAATAGGACCTTTGGATGAGGTTATTTCAAATAGGGAGTGGTACAAATGAATCAGTATGGGTCGTAACCATATTACTGAAGGCCTTATAGGGAAGGCAGCAGAAAGAGAGAAAGCCAAAGGGAGCACCCAGAATCTGAAAGTCAGTAGAAACCAGAAGGGAAAGAGAAGCCAGGAGAGGCTGCCCTGTGCATGAACAAATGATAAAAAATTGTAGGACCAAAGATAACCAGCAGCCAGGCCCAGAACACTAGAATTTTCTGGATAAATGAATTGCCTTGATGAGACCTTGATTTTAGACTTCACCTAGTCTCAAAAACAAGAGCCCATAATTCCCATTGTTTAAGCCAGCCAAAGATATGGTATTCCCTTTGACAGTGAGAAAACTGAAACACAGTTTTGTACCAGAATGGGATTCTGCCATTGTGAATTCCAAAAAAGTGTGGAAATCACTTCAGAATTGAGTAATGGGTAAAAGCTGGAAGAATTATGAGGTGCTTGATAAAGTCTAGATTGTTTTGAAGAGACTGTTGGTAGAAATTTGTAAAGGTACTTCTGATGAGGCCTTAGACAGAAATAATGAAGGTCCTTTTGGAAACAGGAGGAAAGGCAATCCTTGTTTTAAAGAGGTAGAGAACTTGGCAATATTGAGTTCTGATGTTGATTGGAAGGCAGAACTTGAAATCAATGAACTTGAATATTTAGCTGAAGATATTTCCCAGCTAAATTTCTAAGGTGAAGCCTACTCTATCTTTGCAGCTTATAGTGAAATGAGAGATGAAAGTGATGAAGTGAGAATTGAACTCCTGGAAATAAAGAAACCAGAAGTTGATGATTTTGAAAATTATGAACCTATCAACAGTGTGCTCTGAAAGTTTATTTCAGGGAAAGACCGTATTGGAAATGCAATTATGCAAGAAGGATCTATGGAAAATCCCTTTGTCTACCAGTTTGGACTCCTGTGAACTACATGAAAAGCCATCAAGTTTTCTGCAAAATTTGTACGACCATACAAAGACTAGTCTAGACTGAAAGGGACAAAAAAGTGACAAGTTGAAGGAGAATTATGTCAAAGGTAGAACCATGGAAGCTGCGGTCTGGACCAAAGTGATCTCCTCAGGCCGGGAGCAGGTCCACCAATCTGTATGGAAAGAGCAGGTCTGTCCCAGCACTTGGAGAGGGGAAGACTTGTGCCCCATTGTTAAGAGAGAGTGCTGCCACCCATATGTTCAGAGATGGTGGGGCCTTTGACCCGGTGTTTGCGAAGAGCCTGGTTGCTACCCCTATGCTCAGAGAAAGTAGAGCTTTCAACCCAGTGTCCGGGGAGAACAGGGCCACAATACAAGCATTTGGATGCAGTAGGGCTGCCACTCCATCAGGACTGGAAGACAAAATATCAATCAATGGATGACTAATCGGGACTGGAAGACAAAATATCAATCAATAGATGACTCTTAGATCTTGAAATCTAATGCACTTTGCTCTGCTTGGTTTTGGAATTGCTTGGGACCCATGACCCCTGTTTTCCTTCCAATTTCTCCTTATGGAATGGGAATGTTTATTCTATGCCTGCCCTCCATTGTATATTGGAAGCAGATAACTTGTTCTGCAGATTTCACAGATCCACAGAGAGGAGGTAACTGTGCCAGGACAGAACATATACATAATTGATTTTGATGAGATTTTGGATGTAACATTTATACTGAAATGACTTAAGGTTTGGGGGATGTTGTGATGGAATGACTGAATTTTGCATATAGAAAGAACATGTTTTTGGGGGGTCCAGAGCATGGATTGTAATGGTTTAATGTTGTATGTACCTCAGAAAAACATGTTCTTAAACATAATCCATTCCTGTTGTATAAGCCCTATTGTAAGTAGGACTTTTTGAAGAGATTCCTTCAGTTAGTCTTCAATCAGGTGTCTTAATCCTATTACTGGAGGATTTAGAAGCAAAATAAAATTCAGACAAAGAGAAAGAAAGCCATAGGAAGCAATAAGCTTAATACCAATGGGACCCAGGAGAGAAGGCAGAGACCAGGAGGACACAGCCATGTGCCTTGCCATGTGATATACTAAAGACCAAGGATTACTGTCAGCCAACCCCAAAATGTCACAGTCTTCACAGAGAAAACCTGACCTTGATGATGTTTTGATTTGGGTTTTCTCTTAGCCTCCAAACCACGAGCAAATAAATCTTCATTGCTTTAGCATGCCTTTGCCTGTTATTGGCTTGAGCATTCCAGGAAACTGAAACATACCTTATCCAGCCAAATTACTTTTGTTTTTAGAGGGTTCCACATTCTGATCAACTGTCCATTCATATCAACTCTGAACAGGTTACTTTGAGGTGAAATCTCTTTCAACTGGAAAATCTCCCATGAAGCCCCTGCATGCACATACTCATTCTACCTTCCCCTTCTTAATTTAAAAAGAGGAACTAGTCTAGACTTTCCTTTACAAGATGCTTTCCTGAATAGCTCAACTCAGTTTACTATTCCTTGTGATTTTTACAGTAACCCATCTAATTAACTTTAGGAGGTCAGAGCAATCTATCCGATATAGACACATCAAACAATTAAAATATTTGTGTACTGGAATAGAATTGATATATGTTTACATCATTCACTTATTTAGAATCCATTTCTTGGAATAATTGTACCTTATTGCCATTTTTTTTTACTAGTTTTTGTTTAATTCAAATGGTGCTCAAAATGATGTAGGATCTAGAATTAGCCAATTCTTTATTATCATCACTGCCATATTTTAAGCATATTTTAAGGAGAGAAATCCTTACACAATGCTAATTTCTGGAGATCATTGTTGAATAGGAACATTTCTTCACCTTCAGAAGAATCAATAGTCAAGTGAGAGATAAAAATGGGAATTAATAGTCCAGTGTAATATAATGAGTGTTATTATATAGATAAGAATATGCTATTGTGGGAATACACTGGGAAAATGATTTGGGGATTTGCAAGTTTATAAGAAAAATTACCTAATGAAGAAACTGTTAATAAGATGTCAAAGGAGAAGTAACACTTGACCTTTCTTGGATGTTGAATAAAACATTTTAAAGTGAGATAAGGACCTTCATAGTGCATAACATCTGAAAAGAGATTTGTGTGTTTGGGGAGTAACTACATCTATAACTAAACAAGTGAGGGAACAAATGGGTGTGATGGGAGAGGAAGCTGGATGGGGTATTTCTAAAAAGCTCAACAAAAGGGGAATAGTGGAATCTAGAACAAGACCCTAGATCATGGAGTTAAAGCTAAGGAAGTCTTGAAATTCAAGATGGAAGAAGATAGAAGAGTAGCAGTGACCTGTTGCAAATTCCTTTAAATCTATTCCCAAACAAAGCACATTTCAAGGAAATGCTGAAAATATATGTACAAACTATTTTTAGCAGTCTCAGAATTCATGTAGAATGGAGAATATGCCAAAGGAATACAGCTGGTCACACATTACTATGATTAAATGAGTTAAAATGTCTGTATTTGTGCTTGATCAAAAGAATAAAAATTGACACTGTACCTATACGCTCACAAAAGAATTTTTGAATGAATGGAAGAGTGGACCAATGAAATGGTCTGAGGAAGCTTTTAATTATTAAGCACTAAAATAATTGGTAAATGAGTACATTTTAAATCATTGTGATGATTTGAAGCCATATGGACTTGAGAAAAGTGCATTCTTAAATTTAATGCATTCCTGTGCATGTGGACCCATTGTAAGTAGGATCTCTCAGTGAGTAGGATCTTAAGTTCAGAGGTGACTCACCTCACTCAGGGTGGGTCTTAATCCTCTTACTGGAGTCCTTTATAAGTGAATGATATTTGGGCAGAGAGAGAGAAAGCCACAGAAGCAAGAAGCTGAAAGCAAAGAAACCAGGAAGAGAAAGGAGAGACAAACAGATGCCACCATGTGTCTTGCCATGTGATAGAGGAGTCCAGGATCACTGGCAGGCTGTCTTTGGGAAGAAAGCATTACCTTGATGATATTTTGATTTGGACATTTTTCTCAACCTCAAAACTGTAAGCTTATAAGTTAATGAATTACTATTGTTAAAAGCCAACCTATTTCATGTTATCTGCATTTTGGCAGCCTAGTAAATTAGAACAATAATATTGATTTCAATTTCTTTAATATTCGTGATAGTCACAACAAACTACTATAAATTTACATAGGAAAAGTATTTCAAATTAAACTTTTATCAACTATATAGACTCTTTTATATTTTGTAGATAGTACATTAAGACTCATATCACAAGTTTTCTCAGGGAGTTCTTTTAAATATTAGAAGGTCCAATAAAAGTTTAATAACATAAAATATAAACCCCAACATTTAGACTCATAGCTTTAAATGTGACAATACATCATGGGGAATATTTTACTTAAAAGCAATTTCTGGCTATCTGGATTCTGCCATATGGCCTCTGCCATAATTCAGAAGCAGTCAAGCTTAAAAGGTACAAGCACCCAGCTTGGCTTTAGATTTTAGTTAGCAAAGCCAGTCAGTTTTGCCAGGAAAGATAGACAGACTCAAAATTTGGAGGGAAACATCCTGTAATATGAAACATATATTTGGTTATAAGATTGTGTTATGGGAGGAGATTGAACCGTAAAATAAAGGATCAAGAACCAAGAATGTCAAAATGAAAAGTAATATAAGTTTAGAATAGGTTGTTCTATCAGTCAGCCAAAGGCATGCTGATGCAAAATATCAAAAATCTGTTGGCTTTTATAAAGTATTTATTTGGGGTAGAAGCTTACAGTTACCAGGTCATAACACATAAGTTACTTCCCTCACCAAAGTCTGTTGCCACGCATTGGAGCAAGATGGCAAGTGTTCTGGCTTCCTCTTCCTCTTACAGCTGTGGTCCCAGTTTCTTCCAATCTCAGCCACAGGCTGGGACAAGTCTTATCTCACTCCCAGGGTTCGTTTCGCTCTGGGCTCAGCTGCTCTCCTCTCTCCACAAGGCCAGGTGTAAACTGTCAGACTAAAAGCTCATCTCTCCTCCTGGTCCTTTGCGATCAAAAACTCTTACTTTCTCTTCTGCCATGTCATTTTCTCTGTGATTCCCCACCCACCAAGTGGGGCGGGACTCAATGTCCTACTGACTGGGCCCAATCAAAGTCTTAATCATTATTTAATGAAGTAAAAGTGGAACCTCTGAATTCAGTATAATTTAATATGCCCAGAGGAACAGACCAGTTTACAAACATAATCCAATATCTACGTCTGAAATTCATAAACAGCATCAAACTGCTACAGTTGTTCATGCAAGTCCCTAAAGAAATGTGTACAGTTGGAAAAACTTTTTATGCAGAAGCTAGAGTAGAGGACAGAAGGCAGAGGATTAGTTGACTGTAAGCTTGATATGTGTAAACAGAATAACATAGTTCAGTAAAGATCAAAGAAGGCAATAGTCCTCCTATAATATTGTGTTTCAATCTGGATAACATATTTTTAGAGGATCACTGAGAACTTTGAGCATATTTCAAAACAATTGACCAAGAGAGTGAACATTTTGGAGACTCTGCCATGTTTAGATTAAGAAATAACACGTGTGTGTATGTGTTTGTGTGCATGTGACTGAGCGTGTTAAGCAGGTTATAGGTTGGGGAGCATGATTACATTAAGAATTAAGATATCCTATAGCAGATGTGACAGGAATCGAGTTTCAAATATTTGAAATATATCATTTAGACTTATCCTAACTCCAGAAGAGAGGTCTAGAACCATTGGGTTTAGGCTGTAAATAGATAGATTTGGCCTCAATAAAATAAAGAAATTTCATCTGTGCTAAACAAAATGAGTTAAATTTTGGCAGACTTTTGATAACAATCTTTAGGATTGTTGTATATGCAATCCCTGCATTATATTAAAAAACCACATGATTCTTTTAGGACGCTCTAGAGTAAAATGAAAAGCAATAAATTCCAGTTGCAAGAGAAGCCACATCCTGGTTGGAATTTTTCAGAAACTAACCTTACTCCCATAGTATATTACTTAGCTAATACATTCCCTAAAACTTATTCTGTCAAATCCTGTCACTTAGGATGTAATACATAGAATGAGAAGTTATACAAACTATTTTAGCTTCAAAAAATTTCCAAACACATTTTTTCTTATTTGTTCTTTCTTATTTCTTATTATAATTAACACCATCATTACCATAATCTTTGCCATCAACAATTCAGTATCACCCTAAAGCCAGGATATTAGCTAGAGCAAGCAGCATAAGGTTTCATGTTTTCACATTCCCAACATATCTCAGAGTAGAGGAGTTTAGGATAATCAGAGAGGAATGGGAGTGGTCAGATCTTACTTCCTAGTCCAGTTTTGATTCCAGAAGAGTTTTAAAGCTGTCTAAAAAGAGGAGATGAGAAATGTACAAGAGGCAGACTGGATATCTGAGTTAGGCTGACAAAAATTTCCTCACTCTTCCTGATAGACTGGGCTTGTTGTTAGGCTCAACCCATTTGGCTTGTGTTTTCAACAGGAATGTCCAACTCCCTATGTACCTGGACCTTGTACCTTCTTTTCTTTGGCTGTTTCTGGGTCTCTATACTTATTACTGACTCCCTGAATACTATCCTCCACTTTTCCACTTGGAGCACAATGCATACCTAGTCTTCGTGGCACAGCTTCCTTCCCTCAAAGTCTGACATCTTTTGAATGCTCCACCTCTCTCTACTCCCACTCGCCATTTTTTCTACATTTTTCCAGAATGCCCAGAATCCACCAAGGCTTATGTGTTCCAAACTCAATGGATATAGGTCCTGTGTTATATATTCAAAAGTTATTGCTAATATACACCTTCCAGGTTGAATATGTATCCATGGAAAAGCAGAAGATGTATTTATTAAAGCAAATGAATGAGCAAATTTCATATACACATGAATCTTTTCCTATATAAAATTTCTAAAACTAAATATAAGGGCATATGAAGAGAAAAAATGGTAGCGTCGATTATTTGCAGTCTCTAGGCCTTAGAAAAAGTACAAACAGACAAAAATCACATATGTATGTAAGTGAACTGATTATTTTCTACAAAATAGTGTACACAAAAATTTTCACACTAGATATTTACTTTACTATTAATATATTATTTAATTAAAGATCATAAAAACAATGTAGATTTGTTTCAAAATGATAACATATGAAACAATGCAAAAAATATTTTGTATCTGCTCAGTTTCAATTATTTTTTACTCTAAAATAACTTTAATTTTTACACCTTTTCTTGAAAAATATGTAGTATGTATAAAAGAACTGACTAGAATAACATACTAACTGTATTTTTATTTAAAGTACAACTCCAGAGAAGTAAATAATTGAATATATGGGGAGTAATATATACAAATATATTTATATATGTATATTTATATAAAGAGAAGGAGAGAGAGGAGAATGAAAAATGTGAAAACTTATTAAGGTGCAAGTGGAATATTTTAATTGTCAACAATAACAAAAAAACAGTAAGTTTTAGAAAGTAGAGCCAGTCCAGGAAAAATAAATTCTATATACATAGGCACTAAAGAGTCTTTTTTTTCTTTTATGTAAACACATGACAAATACAAGTGTGATCATGTTCCAATTTAGTGCAGTTTTCCTCTTCTCTTTTCTTTTATATTTGTTCATTTTTTTCCTCCTTTCTTCTCCACTCTGCCTGGTAACCCTCAATGGCAATCTATTTTGCATCATTCCATATTTTTTCAAAATCTTTATAATTACATATACATGTGAAGTCTTTGGTCATGGTTGTTTAACATAAGTTGGGGCATATTTTGCATGTTTTACTGCATCTTGTTTTGCTCACTCAGTATAAATCATGAAAATGTCTTCAAGTTCTCAGATTAAATTTTAATTTATTAATTTTTATTGGCAACATAAAATTTCATGGTATGAATGTGCCATAATTTATCCAACATTGCTGCACTGAAGAACATTCCTTTGTCTCTAGTTTTATAAAACAATCTGAAGAATGTTGCAAATAAAATCATTATATACATATCCTCGTGCACCGATGCCATTATTTACATGGGCAGAATCTTTCAGTCATTTTTGTATATAAAATGGGGCAAATTGGTTTATGGGATGAAAGATACTAAATATTCATAACTATTAGGGAGACATATAAAAGATAATTCAGTATCCTTGGAAAAATTGTTGGGTGATTTCTCCTGAGACTGAATTTGTTAGAAGCTGAGCTTTAGAAAATTAATTAATTTTAAGTTATTTATTAGGTCAAAAAAGTACCCTGAGCAAAAGATTGAATTTTGGTAGTGAATTCTATATGCATGAAGATTTGAGTGTCTAAGATTTATCATAATTCTCTTTTTAAAAATATTTTTAAATATTTTAAAACTTGATTAAATCGCTATCTGTTCTTTTATGTGAATCTGTCTAAAGAGTGGATAGAGAAATTCTATTGACTAGAAATGCCTATAAGTGATGATTCATAGGAAGATAAATGAAGATCAAAGAGAAATAGAAATTGATGCAATTACACATCACAGGTCATATGTTGAAAACTACTTATCATCCTCTGACTTTGTATATTTTTATCTGATGACATTTAGTACATTATTCATATTCTATAAATGAAAAGAAGAAAAGCTTTTGTTTTCTTTTTTTGAGTAAAGAAAGATGGGATCATACTGTTTTCTCATTCTGAGACAACAAGGAAGGCACCTTTCTTTGAGGGGGATTGCAGTGGAAAAAGATATGAAAAATTAATCTCTTTTGTTTCATCAGTGGAGTTTCAAAGGCCAGCCTAGATCAACACCTATCCTTATACTGCTCTAAATCACCAACTGGGTAATTGTTGTGTAATTGCCCCTATGGATCTCTGGTCTATGTCTGTCTCACCTTTACAACTAAGCTTTTCTCACTCACTAGTTCATTCAGTGTCCTTACTAATCTGTGGGTCCATGAAAGCCTAACATGTGGAATAGGAAGAGACTTACATCATAAACCTATCACATCAGTATCAAGTCAGTCTTCCTGCTGGTGCTGCTTTGATTTTGAGTTCCTTCCTTGATGCTTAAGCCTGCACTAGTTAGACATAGTGATGGAAAATCTGCACTTTTTTTCCTTGATCTCATGAATGATTTCTGCTGCCTCAACTCTTTACTAGTCATTACCAATGTCAATAGATAAGATCTTGGGCTTCAATTGAGGAAAAAAGAGAACCTTGATGCTAATCATTGTTCCCATGTTCCCTTGCCTAGTTTTATGTAATCTGTGCTCCCACACTTAGCAGGCTCTTAAACAACTCTTCTAACTATGCTTTGTTGACTCTATACCTCAAATTCTTTCTATATGAATTTTCTCAGTGCCTCATGAGTTGTGGTCATGAAACCATGAAGGAAAAAAACGATAGCAATTTCGTGTTGTCCCAAATTCTATATCAAGCTAAATTCATGAAGCTGTCTGATAAGCCTAATAACAGAAATATAAAACTGCCAAAAATCACAGTGGAGTATGCTGTAGTATGCTTTTCCAAGATTTAAGAAAATATAATCATATGTTTCAAATTACTGTGAATAGAAACAAAAATGCAGCACCTGTGCTTAAGGAATATGGGAATGTTGTTGATGATAAAAAGTAAGGAAAATAATAAATATGGCAAGAACTTGATAGTGATAGAAAAAGTTGCAAGATCTAGGAGAACAAGAGAAATCAATCATAATGGAAGAATGTCACATAAGGTTAAATACTCGTGAAAATTATATAAATTGTATATATATGGTGGCCTCTCCTGGCTTCTCCCTTCTCTTTTGGATTTCATTAACCTTTAGCTTCTGGCTTCTCTTTTGCTTTCTCTCTCTCTGTCTGAATTTTGCTATGCTTATAAGGGAAACAAGTAACAGGATTTAGACCCATCCTGACTGAGTTGGGCCACACCTAAACTGAAGTAACCTCATCAAAAGAATCTACTTATGATGGATGCACACCCACAGGAATGGATTCAATTTAGAACATGTTTTTCTGGGGCACATAGCTCCAGGCCACCATTACTTACATATATGTAATAAATATTTTTCACCTATAAATATACATTTTGGGGAAATTGCCTGAAAAGCATAGCTATATTGCATTCAACTATATATTTTTGAGAGCTGAGCATCCTACCAGTGCAGAGATAGTGTTCCGTTCAGCAACCACAGAAGTCCTTCCCCTTCCCCTTCTTGCCAGTTTGTCAAATGTGCCCTAAAAATATAATCATTTTCTAGGCAGGCTCTGAAGTGAAAAAAATCTGGTAATTCTGGAGAGAACCACTGTTTGTGACATCATATATTACATTGCAAGAGGGTTTTTTAAAACTCATTTCATTACACATATTACAATATTACAACAAATTGGTTTTGTCAAATAAGTATTCTCTTTTAAATAACTGAATTTTCTGAACAAAATATTATTTAGTAATGATAAATTGAAATAATACTTTCTAATAAGTTACACGAAGCATTGCTGTGCCCTCCAAAGCCAAGAGGCATCAACAAATCTCTGATTTTCATTTTTATGAAATTAAATGAAAGAGCACATGTGTCTGACCTATGAGGGTGAGAATTTATTTCCAAGTTCTATCACTAACTATTAAGATTCCTTCTGATAAAGCTCACAGTATTACTATTTCTTTTTTCTAAATTTTTAAAAAAGATTTATTTTATTTATTCCACCCCCCCACCCCAATGTTTGTGCTTGCTGTCTGCTTTCTGTGTCTATTCACTGTGTGCTCTCTGTGTCTACTCATTTTCTCTTTAGGAGGAACTGGGAACCAAACCTGGGACCTCCCATGTGCAAGAGTGGCGATCAATCACTTGAGCCACCTCTGCTCACTGCTTTGTTGTGTTTCATTGTGTTTCCTCTTTGAGGCTCCTTGTTGCATCAGCTCACCATGCCAGCCTATCATGCGAGTTCACTATCTTATTCTTCTTCTCCAGGAGGCACCAAGAACCAAACCTAGGACCTCTCATGTTGTAGGTGGGAACTCAATCACTTGAGCCATATCCACTTCCCTACTATTTCTAAGAAAGGGCATTTTTCAAGACTACTACTGTAACATGCTATGTATGATTTAGTTATTCTAGAATACACTGTCTACAAGGCTATTAAACAAACTATGTCATACCCAGGAAATTTCTCTCATTTTCTATAACAATGGCCAATTAGTTTCACAAGATATGTAATAAGTAAACACCTATTGTGCTAGCTGGGGCCTGAATCTCAATGGAGTTGCAATACCTACTCTCCAGTTCATTGGTCTCACAGGACAACTAACATGGAGGTGATGATAGACAACAACCGTACCAAAGAACTGAGAGACTCTACAACTGCAAGCAAGAGAGTCCCATCCATTGGCTGTATGGGACTGAAGCCCCCTCTCAATCAGAGGTGGAGTGGATATCACCATCCCAGAATCCTCAGGATGTGGAATGAACTATGAACTAAAGCAGACTTACTGGAATTCTACTATAGACTTATTGTGATTCTAGCAATGAAAGAAATTATATTATTGATATAGAGGCAGTGACCACTGGAAGTTCTAAGGGCAGGGAGAGGGAAAAAAAGGCATAATACAGAGGCATTTTGGGGACTTGGGAATTGTCCTGAATGACACTGCAATGACAGACACAGGCCATTATAAATCTTTCCATAACCTACAGAATTGGGTGGGAAAAAGGGTAAACTACAATGTAAACTTTAATCCATGCTTAGTGGCAATGCTCCAAAATGTGTTCATCAATTGCAATGACTGTACCTCATTAATGAAAAAAGTTGTTAATGTGGGAAAATGTGGGAGGTGTGGAAAGCAGGCCATATGGGAATCCCCTATTTTTTGGTGGTAGTTTAAGTATCTTAAAAAAATAAAAAGAGTATTGTTCTCTCATATAAATTGAAAAAAATGTTAAAGATACAAGGCCTCTGATTAGTCTCTTGAAATTACTTTTTACTGTCAGTTTTAAAGAAGAATAAGCACTGTATTTGTCTCATTAAGGGGAAAAATAAACAAATACTGTGAACTGATCTGCCGATTGTATAAAAATGTTTGGCACCTATGCGTAGTGTAATCCAAGTGAAAACGGAAAAAACAGAAGTTGACATTGTAGTGAAGAAAGAAGAAATATTATATTGATTTATAGCAATAAAAGTGCTGCTCTTTTGTAACAAAATAAAAGCACCTGTTACCAGAAGAGAATATAAATGCCAAAGGGAATAGGACTGTTCATGAAGTTTTCTACATAAAACTGCAGAATTTAGCACAGTAAATCAAAATTGTATACAATAAAAGAAAAGCCAAGAACTAGTTTTATTGTGGAAAAAGTGTTTTAAAGGCTCAATAGACCATCAATTCTGTCACAATGTTGAAAAAATAAAATGTAGTTTATTATCCAATTGGCCCTTTCTTCCAGAATAATTTTAAATTGGATTCAAACCTCATCTATATTTAATATCCCACTGATGTTGACATATGGCATATAAACTTTCTGGTTGCTACTCAAATGTTCACTGTACATCACTTTTATTTATGTATCAATTTTTCCCCTTCTTCCCTGGCCCTTGCTTCCTACTAAACTTTTGCTGAACACCAACTATATTTGTGACACCCTCAAAGGTCCTCGTGAAAAATAAATTAAACATAGTTTTCCTCAAGAAGTTCAGTCTAGTGTCCATTATTGTTAATGAGTTTCATCAAAATTTAAACATTTTCTTCAGAATATTATGACAATGGATGAAACTATAATTATGAATAATGATATTAAGTGCTCTCGTATTTTGGGAAATGGACATTCATATGCTAATTTCATATTAATTTTAATATAATAGTTATTCAGTCTAATTATTTCTTAAATATTTTTTGTTTTCAATAAACTTTCAGAAATCATATGAAATAATACAAATTTCTATGTATCTAAAAGAATTATTACCTATTTAAAGTAAGATTCTCTAAAACAAACTATTTCAACAAGTTAGGGATTGTCTTCAGATTATGCTAAAACACATCAACACCAGTAAATCTTCAGGGAAACAGTGCTGCTATAATATTACAAATAGTAATAGTAAGGTAGAGAGTCAAGTGAAGTTAAATTTGAATAACTTAAGTGAGAACAAAATACCTTCACCTTCGAAAATAAATGATGCCTGCTGTGCTTCAGATTGAGAGAGGGCTTAGATTTTATGGAGCAGAGGGAAGGATACATTTTGTCAAAACCTATAACATTGTATGGTGCAAAGTGTAAACCATAATGTAAACTATAGACCTTGGTTAGTAGCAATGTTTCAATATTTGTTCATCAATTGTGTAAAACGAACCACACTAATATAGGATGTGATTAATAGGGGAAAATGTGAGAGGGGGAGGGGGTGTGGTATATGGGAATCCCCTATATTTTCAATGTAAATTTTCTGCAATCTAAAATTTCTTTAAAAATAAAGTTAAACAATAAGTGATCTTTAACAATCTAAATAGTGGCTCAATAATGAATAAATTGAAAATCAGAGAAATATCTTTGGTTCCTTCCTTGCTTTGCCAAGTCACCTGGGAAGGAATAATAAAACCCATGGCAGAAAAATATCTCTACTTTCCCTAAATCTCCTATAGTTCAAATGGGATTTGCTTACTGTTGCATGTATATTTATAACTTGTTCACCCTGTAGAGGTTTGTAATATGTCCTTGGATCATTTCAGATAACTTTCATTTGAAAATTGATACATGCTTTTCAGTTAGTAGGAACTTCATTATCCTTAATTTTATAGCTTAATCGCTGCTTTATCATGCATCTCCAGGAATATATTAATGAGTATCCTAAATAATTTTAAGTTCATCTTAACTTCTATTTCATTTGAATTCATAAAATTTCCCTAGATTAAAACACTTCCTTGTGTATTTGCTGACAATATGACTATTTAACAGACCAGGCCTTCTGTGAACAACTCTAAACTAGAGAGAGAAAGAGAGAGAGAAAGAAAGAAAGAGAGAAAGAGAGAGAGGAAGAGAGGAGAAAAAAGAAAGATTAAAAGAAAAGAAAAGACAAAAGAGAAGAAAACTCTTTTAACGTATTCAACAGCTCTGAAAATTGTCCTAAGGGGAATCAATACTTACAAATTGGGAAGTGAATTTCCCATTTATATGACTCAGGCAGAGGGGAGGCTGAGTCAGGACCATGCAGAACCACTAAAATTCCCATTCAGCATCCACCATCTTATTGTTTAGACGCCATTACAACCACAGTCTTTGAAAAATGAGGGGGAGATTGCAGAAAGAAGACAGCCAGAAAGGAGAAGAACCCAGATTATCAATGTAAATGATGCTCCAACCTCTGGCTGACCTGTCAATGGCACTGCTCAGGGAAGACTCTGAGCAGCAGAACTAAAGATTAAAGATGCTGTCCAACATGGGGGATGCCAAGTTCAAAGTTTAAGGTCAGGGAAATTAAGTGCTTGCTAAAAAGGAGAAATCAACACTCTAGAGGAATATCAGAGAGTCTCTACAACAAAGAATTTACAATGTTCAGGATGCAATCCAAAATTAGTCAACATATAAAGAAACTGTAAAATGTAATTGTACTCAAGAGAGCACACAATCAACAAACAATAACTCCAAAATGACCTATATGTTGAAATTAACAGAAAGGGGTTTTAAAAACAACTATTATAAAGTGCCCCAGGCCATAGAGAAAATAATGCTTGTGATGAATGAAAAGATAGAAGAAATTTTAGCAGAGAAATTTGCACTATAAAAAGTATCCAAATGTAATTCTGTGTTATGGATTAATGATAAAATGGAGAGTCAGTGAAATTAATGATAGATAAATCAAGAGATATTATCTAATTTGAAGAACAGAAAAAGGATCGACACAAAATGAACAAAGTAACAGGACTCTGTGGCAAAATATCAAAAGATTAACCACACATGAATGGTTAGAATACCAGAAGGATAGGAGTAAAGAAAATAGAGCAGAAAAAATATTTGAAAAATAAGGGCTAATATTTTCCCAAATTGATGAAATACATAATTTCAAGATTCAGTAAGCAAAGCCAACCACAAGCAGGACACATACACAGAAAACCATACCTATTCACATCATACTTAAACTGCTGAAAGCCAAAACAGAAATGAATATCCTAGAATCTGTTGGAAATAATGGCCCATTATATAGAAGATAATTATTGGAGTCACAGTTTAATATGCATCAAAAGTAAGATAAGATAAAGAAAAGGAAAGAAGGAAGGAAGGGAGGGAGGAAGAAAGGAAGGAGAGGTCTCCTATCACTAGTCTTTTAGATTGTTTCTTATATTTTACAGTTATAAATAACACTACAATGACCACCATTACCTACATATCTTTGTATTCCTTCAGGATAAAATAATAGACGTGAGGTTGCTTATTTTAAAAGGCATACACATATTAACTTTTTTTAAAAAAATTACTTATTCCCCCCTGCCCTTGCCACTTGTGCTCACTGTCTGCTTTCTGTGTCTGCTTGTCTGCCCTTGTTGCATCATCTTGCTGCACCAGCTTTCCACAGGCGTGGGCTCTTCTAGGTCATGGGCCAGCTTGCCCTCACCAGGAGGCCCCGGCAACTGAACCTAGAACTCATTAACTTTTAGTAAATACTGCCATAATGCTCTCCAAAAGGTGTTATCAATTCATAATTCTACCAAATGCATATGAAAGTTCCAGTTTTCCCTTCTCCTGCCAATACTGAATTTCATCAAACTTTCAACAAAATAGGTAAGTTTAATAGGAAAATATTTTATGTCATTGTTACCAATAGAAATATTTTAGTCAATGGGTGAAATAGAAAACTTTCTCAACAGTTAATACCCTTTGCCCATTAATCAAATGGATGGTACATCTTTTTCTAACGATTTATTAAAATTCTCTTTTATCAAGGAATTCATTTTTTGTTTTATGATTTACTTCTTTCCAGTTTTTCTTTATCCCCACCTTTTTAATTGTGATTGTTTGTGTACCTACCTCACTTAATTTGCAATGTTGCCTGGTTGGTAATCGTTTCACTTTATTTATTCTGAGTGTCAAAAATAATTTACTTGCTTGTTAGTTTCTTATTCATTAACTCTGTGTGTTTATTTTTAATTCTGAATTTTCTGTGATGAAGCTGGGGAAAATCTTAAGCTGACACTCCCTACATATAGTTTCTCTGCTTATCTGCTAAAGTCAGAGCCACTGTGGTTGGTTCTACCAAAGACAACAACTTTTTATTTTTTTAGCCAGGTTTTCCAGTTCATCTTGAAAGGCCTGTCCTTTGAGTGATCTTACCTCCTTGCCTGTCAACGCTTATTTTATTCTACTGCCCCCCTACCCCCTCTCCCCATCCTCCCCTAGTCAGGGATCAGTCTGTGCATCATTACTAGATGTTTCTTACTACTCCTGTGCCTGTCTCTGAGCACAGCACATGTCTTTTAAGCCTCTCGCATCTCCAGGTGAATTCACTGTCTTCCCAGAACTGGGGCAACTGTCTTTGGCTCACCTCTTTGGTTTAAATATCTTATTCCTGGTGTCAGAGAACCTGACCCTTGATTCCAAAATGACCATGCAGTTACCTGGAGCCTTCATACAAATCAGAACCTATTGCCAGCCTGGCTATATTGTGCCTCTTAAAGAACCCTGCCTTGCAAATGTAGTGGTTTCTAGAAATCTTTTCTTCATTCGGCAGGTACACAACTTCCTTCAGATGCATACATAATACATAATACATACATGCATATATAAATGGTGTAAAACTTACAGAATAACATATTAGACTTATGCAGGTACTTCTACTATGCACACTGTATTAGTCAGCTAAAGGGAAACTGATACAAAGTACCAGAAATCTGTTGGCTTTTATAAAGGGTATTTATTTGGGGTAAAAGCTT
Source organism: Tolypeutes matacus (assembly GCA_026826555.1). NCBI lineage: Eukaryota > Metazoa > Chordata > Mammalia > Cingulata > Chlamyphoridae > Tolypeutes > Tolypeutes matacus. The sequence goes on along the minus strand of JAKSZT010053766.1, from coordinate 7,204,606 downwards.
ACTGTTACAAGGCCTTAAAGAGTCCAGCTCAAAGTACCATAGGAGGTACTTGCTCACTCAAAGACTTTTGCCACGTGTTGAAGCAAGATGGCAGATAATTTCTGTGAGGGGTCAGGCTTCCTCTTCCTCTTCTGATTTCAGCTGCAGGCTGGCAGAAGGCTCATCTCTCTTGCCAGGACTTGTTTCTTTCCAGGTTCAGCTGCTTAGCTCTCTTCATAAGGTCAGCTGTAGACTATCAGGCTTATCTCTCTTCCCAGGGCCCTGATGTGTCTAATGGAGTCTTCTCTCTTTCCTCACATATCTACTTCTGTATGTTTACTTTTGTGTGAGCATCTGTTTTATCCCCAAAGGGGCTGGAACTGGTTGCTGAGTGCCACTCTAAATGAAGTGGTTAGATCAGAGTCCTAATCTTAACATAATTTAATCAGACATCTCAGCTGAATCTAATACAACCAAAGGGGTTTTCATGCCAGAGGAACTGACCAGTTTCCAAACATAATCTATATATATTTTTGGAATTCATAAATAATATCAAACTGCCACACACACCAACCCTTATTTTGTGTATATTAATATACAATATGCACATTTTATTGATACTTTATCCATGCATTAATATGTTATAAATTATCTTTAAGCATAATTTGACTTCTCTGCCTCCTGAAATCTGCCGTGACCTAGGTTCCTGACATCCAGCAGTATATTGAATTGAGCATTATCCCCAGTAGTTACCTGGCACCTAGTACACACCTAACACATATTTATTTAATATATTTTCAAAATGAATGAATCACTTCATTGTGGCTACCACACACTTTGAGCAAAGTTTGATGTTGTGATACCAATATTCTAAAGAAAATCTAGCAGCAAAATCACAGGAATAACTTATTTCAAAAAGTAAAAGTTTTAGAAAAAATTCAAATCTCTGATGCATTTAATTAACAAATATTAATTTTACTCTTTTCCATAATATTACTATTATCGGACTCCATCTGGTCTAGTTAATAAAAACTCTTCTTCCCCTGGTTTTGATCATCAGCCAAATTTTACTTTCCCCAGTCTGGCTTGGTTAAGAAACAGTGTTCCTCCATCTGTAACAGCACCACTTTTTTCACAAACCAGAAATACAATGACTTATAATTACAACATTAAGGCCATGTTCTTAGCACATCTATTGAATCTCTATCTTGCCATTTGGGAGAGGATGAAATTCTTTGAGTGATCTCTTCCAGACAAAATATCTCTACACAAAATAACTATAATTTTAGAAGTTTAGAACTAGAAGACTGCTTTTTGGATATCAGTGATAATTCTGAAACATACATAGTCAGCTAAGCACAGAACACTATAAGTAATCAACAGCCACAAAATCCATCATAGTAAATAAATTAAGTCTCTAATATTTTAGAGGTAAGGACATCCTTTTTATGAGGACATATAACTCCCATTTGTATGTAGTAAAAGCAGATCATATTCTTGTAAAGAATTCCCCATAATACAGTTTTTATTCAGAATAAGAAAGATTCACATTAAAATGATTTAAATAATACCTGACACAAAATGTATACAGTATTCAGCTACAAGTATTTTCCCATAACCTCTCTGGGCTGAAAACTCTTATAGCTAGGCCGATCATACTATGACCTGCCTGGACTGCTTCCTGTGGTTACTTGTTGTCTCAGTGAAGTTATGACTAGTGCCCGTTTTACCATCAAAAGAGTTTCATTTAAGAAAATAAATTATATCATCACTTTAGAGAAATTGTCATAGTGTTTCCCAAACATAGGCCGGAACAACTAAATTATAGATTAAAAGTCATTGGTTTAACCCTGCTTTTGTGACTTCAATAATTCTCAGTGTTTAATAGGGAGCAGATGTAGTTCAGTGGTTGAGCACCTGCCTACCACATATGAGTTCCCAGGTTCAATCCCCAGTACCTCATTAAAAATAAATAAATAAACAAGCAAACAATAAAACTATATCAATGGTTGTATTAGTCAGCCAAATAGGTGCTGATGAAAAGTACCAGATATCTGTTGGTTTTTATAAAGGGTATTTATTTGGGGTAAAAGCTTACAGTTATAAGACCCTAAAGAGTCCAATCAAGGTACCATAAGATGTATTTTCTCACACAAAGTCTGTTGCCACGTGTTGACACAAGATGATGGGTGATATCTGTGAAGGTTCAGCCTTCCTCTTTCCTCTTAAGGCTCCATGGTCCCAGCTCCTTCCAATCTCAGCTGTAGCCTGGAGAGCTCCTTTCTTTCTGGGCTCAGTTTCTCTGGTCACTTCAAAAGGTCAGCTGTAAACTATCAGGCAAATGGCCCTTCTCTCTTCCCTGGACCACAGAATCCTCTTCCATGTGTCTATTTCTGTGTCTCCTTGATTGAGTGTCCATTTACATAGCCCACAAAGGGGGTAGGGACTCAAAATGAGTTGCCCTAATTATGTGGTCAAATCAAAGCCCTAATCTTAACATAATTTAATCAAAATCACCTTAGCTGAATCTAATACAAAGAGTATCATGCCCACAGGAACAGACCAGTTTATAAACATAATCAAATATCTTTTTTGGAATTCATAAGTAATGTCAAACTGCTATACTTCACCCTCTGAATTCTAAAAAAGACATTACAATATTTAAAAAAAAACCATAAATTCTTTCAGTTAGCAATGCTAAGTACAAAATCATCACAATCAGTTTATAGAAATGCAGTTTGTCTTGGGGTAAAGTCACCTTTTACTGTAGACCTGTGAAACCAACAAAGCCATTTATCTGCTTCCAGTATACAGAGGCACAAAGGATAAACATTTGCATTACCATAAGGAGAATTTTGGAGGGAAACATGAGTCACTGTTCCCCTACAGTTCTAAAAACCTGGGGGCATACTTCATTAGATTTCAAAGTCTGAGAGTCATTCTTAAGATGATGGTTTCTTCTCATCCTTGGGCCCTCATGGGAGCCCAACCATCCACAGGCTTGCCCAATGGCCATTTTCTTGGTTCTACCCTCATCAAGCATCTGGCTGGTGACCAAGCTCCAGATGTCAGCCTCCCCAATACTTGGGCAATATGCCCCACCCTCTCTGTAGCCCAGGGCAGCAAAACTCTCCTGGAACAGCAGGCTGGAACATCCACCCTCTTCAATTGCTGGGGCAGATTCACTCTCTCTGTACACATGGGTGGGGTTCCTCTCTTGGCCCAAGGAGATGTCTTAATTCCAGACCTCAGCTTCCATTGTTTCCTCTTAAAGCCATTTTCCCTTTCATGTCTCCTCCCTATGTCCTTTTTAGTCCAGGCTAACAGTGGTTTTGTTCATACAGCTCTCTCAAAAAGCTTTTTGGTTTGGCATTCAAGAAGAAGGGGTCCAAGCCATTGGACAGTAAAATTTCCAACAATTCTTTCCTGGATAGCTGCATTTTCAATCCTGACTTACAAGTTTCAAGTTTAGTTAATTACTCAAATGGGGCACTATCATCTGGAGGCTTGATTTCCAGAGGCTTGGAATTTCTAGAATCTGTTTCTATTTTCTTTGTGCCCAACAATTCAGTGATCAGCTTATTTCTTTCCTTTAGCATTTTACTAAAACCTGCAAGGAGAAGCCAGGCTGCATTTTCCACATTTAATTTGGAAATCTGCTTAGCTAAATGTCCAAGCTTGTAGTTTTCAAATTCTGCCTTCCATACATCAGGAGTCAATCTTGCTAAGTTCTCTGAGACTTTAAAACACAGATTGCCTTTCCTCCAGTTTCCAATAATAGTTTCATCATTTACTTCTAAGGCCTCATCAAAAGTCTCTTTAGTGTCCATATTTCTACCAACAGACTCTTCAAAGCAATCTAGGCTTTTTCATCAAGCATCTCACAATTCCTCCAAATAATACCCCTTACCCATTTATAAAACTGCATTTTGGTAATTGCAAAAGCACCACCCCACTCCTGGTACCAAATTCTGCGTTAGCAGCCAAAAGGAGTGCTGATGCAAAGTACCAGAACTCTGTTGGCCTTTATAAAGGGAGTTTATTTGGGGTAAAAACTTACAATTACAAGGCCCTAATGAGTCCAACACAAGGAACCATAATAGGTACTTCCTCTCCCAAAGTCTATTGCCACATGTTGAAGCAAGATGGTGGGCGAAGTCTGCAAGGGTTCATTCTTCCTCTTCCATCTTAAGCCTCCATGGATCCTGCTTCTTCCCAACTCAGGTGTAGGCTGGCATAGTCAGCTGCTCTGTTCTCTTCAGTTGCAAACTATCAGGCAAATGGCTCATCTCTCTTCCTGGGGCCACAGAAATTCCCTTCTGTGTCTATGGAGCTCCCTTCCTCTTTTCTCATTTATCCAATTCTCAGTGTGTTTACTTCTTTGTCTCCTTGATTGAGCGTCCATTTATATAGCTCACAAAAGGAGCGGGAACTCAGACTGAGTTGCCCTAATGATGTGGTCAAATCAAAGCCCTAATCAACATAATTTAATTAAAGGCATCTCATCTGAATCTAATACAGTCAAAGGGTATAATGACCAGTTTACAAACATAATCAAATATCTTTTTTGGATTTCATAAATAATATCAAACTGCTACAGAGGTTATAACCCAAAGCTTTTTAAGAGAAAAATAAACCCATGTTATACTCTCTATTTGTTTGGAATTCAGACAATTGGCATTTGTCTTATCTGTGAACAAGTTTTAGAAAATTGTTCTCTCAGTGACCAAAGAAAGAAATTAATTTATTTTTAAAATACTCACTAATAGAATAACTTTATTCTAGTTATTATCTAGAGGATATGCATTTTTCTGGCTTAATACTTTAAAAGACAATAAAAGCTATGTATGACAAATTTCTTCAATAACTCTTCTATCTATCTATCTATCTATCTATCTATCTATCTATCTATCTATCT